>PISX010025459.1:0-26136 GCA_004024625.1 Mellivora capensis | reverse complement strand
TATGTGTAATTGCCTTAATTATATTGTTTCCTATATTAAATAGTATTTTAATTTTTTGTTTTACTTTCAAATGTGATTCAAGAGAGTGAGAAGAATAGTTTATTCTCCAGTTTTACTCATTGCAGTATTCGTTCCTGTTTGATTTTTTTTTTAAAGCTTCTTGTCTTACTCATTTTTCTTTAGGGAGCTTCCTTTAGCTATTCTTCAATGGGAGGTTTACTATTGATATGTTCTTTCAGTTTTTCCTTGATCTAAGAATGCCTTTATTTATTCTTCATTCCTGAGGGATATTTTCACTGGATATAGAATTTGCAATTGATAGCTCTTTCTGTCCCTGAAAAACATGTCACTTCCTCCTAGCCAGCAATATTTCAGAGGAGAAATCTGCTGCCATTAGAATTTATGTTGCTCTATGGATAATATATTTTTCCCTGTGGCTGCTTTCAATACTTTTTTCTTTCTTTCTTTCTTTTTTTTTTTCCAGTTGTTTAATTATGATGTGTCTTAGCCTGGATTTGGGGGGATACATTTCCCAATTTCTTGAATCTGTAGTTTGTGTCTTTCACTAAGTTTGGCTAGTTTTCCGCCTTTCTTTCTTCAAATACTTCTTTAGTTCTACACTCTCTTTCCTTTCTTTCTGGGACTCCAATGACACATGTTACCTCTTTTATAATTGGCCCACGGGTCCCTGAGACTCTGTTCTTGTTCTCAGTGACACTTTCCCAGCAAAACTGATACATCACATTTTACCATCTCCTTGGCTCCTCCTGGTTGTATAAGCTCATCCCTTCTTTGGGGCCCACTGAGCCAGGAAGGGAGGAAATGTTTAGCATACAATAAGTGTTTGTGATTGAAGGGAGGACAACTCATGCCATCTTGTTGCTGTATGGTGAGTTGGATTCTTAGGTCCTTCCTTGGCAAGGGGAAGGGAGATCCATGTGCCAAGTAAACCTGCCCTCCAGTACTTCATTTGTTACATTAATGTTGGTTGAGTGGGAGCTCAGCTTTCTACAGGGATCTGCTGATACTGGTGAAGGGGGAGAACAAAATGTTGACTAGTCCCTATTTCACACTCTGCCTTTGATGGTGAATGGAAGTGGAGGCTGTGCTTCCATTGGGTCCCGCTGACCCTGGGGTTAGGGAGGACCACTGTTTACCAGTTCTGATTTGTACTGCTTCATTCAGTCTCATTGCTGCTCAGTGGATATGGAGGTTCATCTTCCTACTGGGCCATGCTGAGTGTAGGGGTGGGAGAAAGGGTCGAGTGATAAGCAACTCCAGTTCCTGCCGCATCTTGGCTTCACCTTTCCTGGGGGTGCGACCTTGGGAAATTACTTAAACTCTCTTCGTATCATTTTTCTGAATGACAAATGGGATAAATGAAATGACAATAATAGATTTTATCAATGATAAACTTGGGATGATACAGGATGCCTTGGTGGCTCAGTTGGTTGAACGTCTGCCTTCAGTTTAGGTCATGCTCTGGCATCGAGTCCCATATTGGGCTCCTTGCTCAGCAGGAAGCCTGCTTCTCCCTCTGCCTGGAGCTTTCCCTGCTTGTTTTCCCTCTCTACTCTCTCTGACAAATAAGTTAATAAAATCTTTAAAAATAATTTTAAGGGACGCCTGGGTGGCTCAGTTGGTTAAGCGGCTGCCTTCGGCTCAGGTCATGATCCCAGAGTCCTGGCATCGAGTCCCATATTGGGCTCCTTGCTCGGCAGGGAGCCTGCTTCTCCCTCTGCCTCTGCCTGTCCCTCTGTCTGCCTGTGCTCGCTCGCTCTCTCTCTCCCTCTCTCTCTGACAAATAAATAAATTAAAAAAAAAATAAAAAAAATAATTTTAAAAATTTGGGATGATAGTACTGGTATTACAGGGTTGTTGTGAAGACTAGGAGTTATTCTGTGTAAAACACTTGGAACAGTATTAGCATATAGTATACACTGTATAAGGTACCTCGTTAGCACAGTTGGTAGTGCGCCAGTCTCATAGTACACACTATATAAATGCTTATTACTACTTTCTGATTCTGTGGCCTTATGGCAGTATTAATTTGAATCTCAGTTTTGTCATTTTTAAAATAGAGAAAATTATACCTACCCCACAGTGTAGTTGTATTAGACGCTACACATGCACATACACACACACACACATTATGCCTTGCATGAAATTAGTGTCCTGTTTGTATATTAGTTACATTTAGTGGGAATTAGATTGGAAATGTTTTTATTTTATGAGACTGAAGCATTCTCTGAGGCACGAGGAAATGTTTTTATTTTATAAATTTTTGAAAATATCATCTAAATAAATCTTGATTTATTTCCTTCCCTCAATTGCATAGAACGGAAAGATGCTGAAGGATGGGAGACTGTTCAAAGAGGAAGGCCTGTTCGTTCACGATCAACAGCAGTTATGACAAAAGTTTCAGTAGCAGCAGAAACATTAAGGTCAAAGGATGACAGTGATAAAGAAAATATACATCTTTTACCTGACGAAAGCGTACAGAAAGGTGAATTTGCTGGAGATGGACTTTCTAATACTATAGAATTTCGGTCCAAAGACTCCTTACACTCTTGTGACCATCCTCTTGCTGAAAGAACCCAGGTAGTACATTCTGCAAATCCTTTTACTGTCTTTTTATAAAGGATATGTCTATGCTGGAATGTCTTATTTTCCTACTTAGCTTTTTATTGTGAATTATTTCAGATCTCCAGGAAAGTTGTATGAATGAACAATGAACCCTCCTATACCCTTTACCTAGATTCACAGATTAACATTTACCTCTTTTTTTTTCTTTTCTCTCTGTATCGATGCATCACAAACACATATTGTATGTTAAACAGTTGAGAATAAAATGCAAACATCATAATTACTCACTTTTAAATATAGCATGTATCTCCAAGGAATAAGGAAACTCAACCATTTTAATTGTAAAATTCAGGGAATTTGGCATCTGTATAGTGTTTTCATTTAATTTTAATTCATATTCATGTCCCAGTAATTTCCTTATAGAATTTTTTCCCTAAGCCACGATCTAATGTCTAAATCACGCATTGTATTTAGCTTTGTTGTTTTTTAAACATCTTTCACCTGGGGAAGTTTTTATTTTTGTCTTTCACTTTAATGTTTTTGAAGAATACATTGCATTTTTTTTTTTGTAGAATGTCTTTCAGTTAGTTCATTATCCAAGTTAGCTTATGCATTTTTGACAGAAATAAAGTGATTGCTGTGAGAGGGCATCTAGAGGCATATGATATTAATTTGCCCAAGTTTGTTGATTTTTTGTTTTAAGTGGCATCCTACTGCTTCATTTGAAGTGTTATTAAAAATAATGATGAAAGTAAGGATCTTTTTGGACTTGCTCTCCTTTTATGTCCTGCAATCCAAATGTAGAATAATTTGCTGATATTTAATACAGTTCTTTAGAGCTGATGTTCTTGGTATTTCTGCTATTAGTCCATTTGAAATTTATTTTACTTATTTGATGAAGGAATGAATTTTTCAGGTATTTGTTTATATAAAGATTCATGTTCAATTAGTATAATTTTATGTAAAATGAAATACAAAAGATATTGTATTTTAATATGTACTTTATTTAAATTTATTTTAAATTGTACTTTATGATGACACAGGGGCTAAGTAGAAGAGTTGTAAAACGGGTCATAATATTTCTCAGTTTAGAATAGTGTCTGATTTTTAATGTTTTCTTTCTTTACCTCTAGTATATTTATTGTTACTGGAAACTCTACTCAACTTCCATGTTTTTCTTCTTAATGATGATAATGGCTCTTAATTGTACATTGTTCCTGATGTTCTGTAACTCTTTAATGTATATATGCCCATGTGAGATTGGAAGCTCTTTGTGAGCAGTATTTTATGTTGCCTTTTAATTTCCCACATTATGGAGCAGAGTCCTAAACACATAGAAAATAATCAGTACTTTTTTGGGGGTATACCTTTAAGAAACCTTTTAATGTTAAACTTGATGAAGTCTCTCTTTTTCAAATTTGGTTTTCTTCGTCTTTTTTTAAGATTTATTTATTTATTAGAGTGAGGCTGTGCGAGGCGGGGGAGGGGCAGAAAGAGAAGGAGAGAGAATCTCAGGCAGACTCCCTGCTGAGCACAGAGCCCTACATAGGGCTTGATTTCGTGATCCTGAGATCATGACCGAGCAAGATCAAGAGTCACTTAACCCTCTGAGCCATCCAGGCACCCCAAGAAATCTTTTTTAATCACTTAACATGTAGTTCAGCTTTGTTCATCCTCATTTTTATGACCTCTGCTTGGGACTGCATCTTTCTTGGTAATAGCATTTTTAATCTCATCCTGAGTAGATTTTAGTTCTTTTATCTCTACAGTAAGAGATTCTCTAGTGTCTTCTATGCTTTTTCAAGCCCAGCTAGTATCTTTATAGTCATTTTAAATTCAGTTCAGACATTTTACTTATATCCTTATTGATTAAATCCCTGGCAGTGAGTACTGCCTCCTGTTCTTTCTTTTCGTTTGAATTTTTCCATCTTGTCATTTTGTCCAGTAAAGAAAGGAGAATGAGGAAAACCAGTAAGAACAAAGACAACAGAAAAAAAATCACTTAACATTAACACCTAGCATTTTTGCTAACATTTATTTTAGTTACAAAATTTGACAATACAATAATTACATTGGTTTTGTGTAATGAATAAGCTTACATGATTTGGGATTTTAGGAATAATCCTTACATATAGCTTTTGAGTATTAAAGTATTGCTAGAATATTTCAATATAAAAAGTTCATTGCTATTGGTATCCAAGCTAATTGATAACATTTTTCCACTGTTGTTCTAAAAATGGAATTAGCATATTTATATATTTTTCAACATTACTTTATAGTTTAGCTTTGATTTTGTTATATAAATGATACTGATTTTTTAATATGCAGGGTTGACTATATTGTAAACATCAGTAATGCTAATGTAAATATTGCCAAGAAGATTATAAACTATGGTGACTAATGTATAGATAATGTCGATAGTAGTATAAACAGTGTGATACAACTTAAATAATACTTACATTAAAATCAACACTTTGAGACACTCCAAGTTTTGACCAATAGAATTTTTTAAAGTAGTTTATAAGACTTGACAAAGTTTAATATTTATATAAATAATTAATCAAACTGGAGTTTTATAGCCACTGCAGTATTTATCTAATGTTTATTTAAATAGTGATGTTAGTGGATTTTAAATTCACAATTTTAGATTTTAGTTCTACCTGGATGGAGCTCATTACTCTGAATATAATTGGAAAACACAGCAGCGTTCTTTCTATACTCTGTTATAATGTGAAAATAAAAACTTGTTTCTTTTTACTAAATTGGAAAGTTAAAAAAATGGATATGTATTTGGCCTAAGACAGTATTTTATTTGACTTAAATGGTTTTCCTATTTCTGTTAGTTAATGTATTAAATATTCCTAAAGGGTAATGAGAAGGATATGGAAATCTAGATAGGAATTACATAAGTAGTGAGACTTCATGCTACGATATACTATACTTTTTATGGTATATTTATCTCTTAGATCTGAGATTTGGTATTGTGTACCAACTGTGGTTTTACATGAAAGATACTTTAAGGTTTGTTAATGTTATTTAAAGAGAGCAAGTGTCATGTTTTGAATAAAATGCCCTCAAAGTGTATATTTTGGTGAAAAGTGCCTTCATTTGATATTCGGCAGACAGCCTTTGGAAAAACCACATAAATATCTTTAGTTATTTGAATATAAGACAAAGTATTATACTTGTGACTAGAATTTCCTTTGTGAGCTATATAAAATACTCATCAAGAATCATTACTAAAAAAAATGTAATTATAGTATAGCTTAATTTCATGAAGCATTTCAGGCAGTGCCCTATATACATAGTAGGTGTGCAAATAAAATTTGTGGCTGCTTAATTTTTTTTTTCTTTTTTTAAACTTGAAACGTACAAAAAAGACGAATGGGTCATCTGTCGGCTAGTAAACTGCTGCTTTAGTTGATAGGTTTAGTATAATCAGTTTTTCTAGAATGGAGTAGTTTGTGAGTACTTTTTATTATCTCTGAGTCATTCTGCAAATGTGTTTTGTTAGTTCACAGTGAGTACATTGGATGATGTCAAGAACTCTGGCGGTAGTATTTTACAAGACAATTCTGTGCGAACTTCTGAAATACCTGCTGTTCATATTGATACAGAGTGTGTTTCAATTACTCAGCAAGCTGACACACCTTCTTTGCAAGCAAATGACATGTTTTCAGCAGAAAAAGCAGGTATAGAAAGTGAAATGGATCCTTCAGATATTTCAAATGTGAGTGCTGCTAACTTGGTAAGAACAACTTATCAGAATTATGAGTAAATATATTAAAAGGGAATAAACCCTAGTAATAATAATAAATTGTGTTGTGTATTGTTTTACAGTTTATAAAGCATTTTATATATGTTATTTCAGTTTAACATTTTATTCTTATAGCAAGCTTTTCATATAGTTAAGATTCTTCTTGTTTTGTAGAGGAGGAAAATGAGACTGTCCAAATTAAATAACTATTGCTAAAATCATTCAGTTTGTGATCTGATCAAGTGTTCCTTAGTCTGGCATTAAGAAAGGAAAGCAGTAACAATAAAGTCTTCCGTGCAACATCTAGCACTCTGATGGATGGGAAATGCTGCCTACTGCACTTTAGAAAATTCTCTGGCTTCTATCATTTGCTTGGAGTTGGTCTTTAAGATGAAATTTACTTACCATTTCTGTTGTGGAAATTTTAAAATGTGTTGATTTGGAATTAGAAGTTTATGTTTTGGGGTGACTACTTATTTATCTTCATGTCTTTCTGTTTCCAACTTTAGAATTAAGATACTTGACCTGAGGATAATCCAGAATGGGTCATTCTAGTTTAAAACTAACTTTCAAAAGAAGTAGGCACATATAAACAGTTGTTGAGAAAACTTACTCAAATTGTATTTTTTAGATAGCCACTGTATACTATCATTTTCTTCAAAACTTAAGGCCTCATCATGCTGAAAGATGCTATCAACATATGGTATTAGACCAAATTATACATTTTTTTGACATAATAACATTAGATATGAAACTTGATGAGGGTTAAGAGAAAAATAAGGGTTATAGTAATAAGAAAAACATTTAAAATTTTAAAATAAGGAATAAAGAACAAATTGTATTTTAACTTGGCTTTTTTAGTGTGACTGTTTTTAAAGGTTGAATATAATTATGTCATATAAATACTAGACAATGTATTGGATAGAAGTTGATCACTTTTATATTTTTTATATTCATAGCTAGATATCATATTGTTATTTATTTTGTGAGAATCATATTTCAAGAGGAAAAGATCCCATACTTAAATAAGCATTAAAAAAGTATTTAAAAATTCTTCTTTCATCCATTTTATTTTGATCACATATGTAAATAAGCTTGTGGTAGAATATTAAAAACTCTTGGTTATTTTAAGAATCAGATTTACATATTTTATGTACTCTGCTTTATATATGACTCTTCATCTATTTTTAGAGTTGTTAGAGGAATTTTAATTAAACTAAGATTTTAAAAAATTTTGTTCTTGATTTGACTTGGCAGAGATAAGTCTTTTTGGCTTGCTCTAGATGTACCTCTTTGTTTAGGTTCTCAGTGGGGGATTATAGAGAATTGCTGCAGTGATGAGAGAACTGTTTTCTTTCTTAATAAGTATCATCATGTAGCTGGTTAAAGGTAAAACTCTGCAGTTGCTCATTTAACAGAAATTTTGGTAAAAAATGACTTAGAACCTTTCTACTTTAAGGTCAACTGTTGCCACTACTGTAAAAATGTGGTAATATAAAAACCTAGCTAACAATGGATCTGTGTTTTTAGATTTACTAAAATTTGAAATTTTAATGAAAATTTGGAAATTAAAAAAGTGATATATGTAGATATTTATTTGAATTTCACAGTGTGAAAATACTAAAAGTTGTATATAAATAATTGAATCATTATTTCATCCATAAGCTCTACTTCTACATTAAAATCTTTTCAGGTCTTCAGAGACTAAATAGAAATGTACATGTGGGGAAAATAAAATTGGGAGAGCAAATAGGCTCATGTGAGAACTTTCTGCAAAGTTATATATATTCAACTTTAATATTTGGATTTTTAAATTGTTCTTAAGTTGTAAGATCTTTGTTGCACATTAACAACAGTTTGTATAATAATCTAGGGTTTATAGAGAAAAAGCTTATAATGCAAAGAATTAGTCTCTCATCTAAACTCCCTTCCCCCCATTTTATTCCCCAGAAGCAGTCTTTTGTGTTTTGGTGGGACAGATTATCAAGAGAGTAGATAGAAGTGGGGGAGGGAGGAGAAAGCATTAATAAAGACACCAGTGCCCTTCTCCACTCTAAACCAATTCAGTTATAAGTTGGGGCTCAAGCATTTGCATATTTTAATACCTCTATTGAAGTATAATTGATTTTCAGTAAACTTTGGGTATCTAAAATATACAAATGCTATTAAGTTAGTGCTGTGAAGTGTGTAAACCCGGCAATTCACAGACATGTACCCCTGGGGATAAAAATACTTTATATGTTTATAAAAAATAAAAAAATTAAAACTGCCAAAAAAAATTTGATGTGTTTATATCTATAAAAACATCACTACAACTAAGAAAATGAACATACCGATTTCCTCCAAAAGTTTTCAGATTTCCCTTAGTAATCCCTCCTTTCTGTCCTTCCCAGGTCATCACAGTTCTGCTGTCATTATATAGTGATTGGTATTTTCAAAACTTCATGTAAATGGAGTAATATATCTTTTGTTTGGCTTCTTTTACTCAGTATAATTATTTTAAGGTTCATCCATGTGGTTGTGTGTACTAATAGTTCATTCTTTTTACTGTCTTTAGAAGTATTCTGTATGCGTATAACAGTATATTCATCCACACAGAATGTTCATCCATCCATTCAGTTGTGGACAGATGTTTGAGTCCAGTTTCTCTGTTATGAAAAATGGCACCATGAACATTTGTCTTTGTTTTGAACATATGCTTTCATTTCTCCTACAAAGATACCTAGAGGTCAGTTTTGTTGAGAGTATTGTTCAGGTCTCTTAGATCCATCCAGTTTTCAATACACGTTCTATCAGAGAAAGGGATATTGAAATCTCTGAATATAACTGTGAAACTGTTTCTTTTTTTTAAATACAACTTTATTGAGGTAAAATGTACATAGCATACAGTTTACCCAGTTAAATTTTACATTTCGATATTTTTCAGCATATTCACAGATTTGTGCAACAATCACCATGATCAGTTTTAGGACACTTTGATTACTACAGAAAGAAACCCGATACCCATTAGCAGTCACTCCCTTTCACTCCATCCTTCCAATCCTAGATATAACCACAGATTGCTTTCTACCTGTATAGATTTGTCTGTTCTGAACATTTCATGGAAGTGGAATATAATGTGTGGTCTTTTGTGACTGGCCTCTTTCACTGGGCATGATGTTTTTAAGGTTCATTGATGTAAATTTTAGCGTTCATTCCTTTTTTGTGGCCAAATAATATTCCATTGTATGGATATACCACATGTTATCCATTCATTACTTGAAGGACATTTGGGCTGTCTCTCTTTTTTTGGCTGTTATAAATTATGCTGCTTTAAATATTTGTATATACGTTTTTGTGTGGATATATGGTTTCATTTTTCTAGGGTAAATATCTAGGAATTGTTGGGAATTGTTGGCTCACATGGTAACTTTATGTTTCACCTTTTTGAGGAATTATCAAACTGTTTTCCAAACTGGTAGCACCATTTTATATTCCCATTAAGTTTTTTTTTTTTTAATTTAATTTTTTCAGTGTTCCAAGATTCATTGTTTATGCACCACACCCAGTGCTCCATGCAATATATACCCTCCTTAATACCCACTACCAGGCTCACCTATCCCTCCACCCCGACAAAACCCTCAGTTTGTTTCTTAGACTCCATAGTCTCTTATGCTTCATCTCCTGCTCTGCATTTCCCCCAATTCACTTTTCCTTTCCTTCTCCTAATGCCCTCCATGTTACTCCTTATGCTCCACAAGTTAAGTGAAACTGTATGATAATTGACTCTCTCTGCTTGACTTATTTCACTCAGCATAATCTCCTCCAGTCCCGTCCATGTTGATACAAAAGTTGGGTATTCATCCTTTCTGCTGGCTGAGTAATATTCCATTGTATATATGGACCATATCTTTATCCATTTGTCTGTTGAAGGACGTCTTGGCTTTTTCCATAGTTTACATTCGCATTAAGTTTATTTACCTTTGTAGTTCAGTCCATTTCTGCTTCATGTATTTTGAATCTCTGTTATTAAGTCCATAAATGGTTATGTTTGTTTTGTCTTTTTGATGAATTAAACCTTTTATCGTTATGAAATGACCTTTTTTATCCCTCCTGATATTTTTGCTCTGAAATCTGGTATTAATACTTCAGTTTTCTTTTGATTAGTGGTAGCATTGTAGTACTTTAACTGGTAATCTGTTTATATTCTGATATTTCAGTTAAGTTTCTTTTGGGCAGCATATGTTTGGATCTTGTTTTTTATCCCATTTGACAATCTCTATTAATTGAGGTGTTTAGACTATTCCACTCTATGGATTATTGATATGGTTCCTTTAAATATACTATCGTATGATTTGTTTTCTCTATGACTCACCTCTTTTGCACCCCCTTTTTCTTTTTCTCACTTCTTTTGGATTATGTTTGATAATTCCATTTTTATCTCCTTTGTTGGCTTATTAGTCATAACTGTTTATTTCATTGTTTACTTCAGAGTTTCTAGTACACATTTTTAGCTTATCATATGAATTTATTAATTAATGATTTAGATGCATGTTATTTATCCTTTTTTCTAATGTGTATTTTTAAGTTACATATACATGTTCAGAAAGTAACATCACCATTACAGAATAAAATCTTTCTGTGTTCCCTTTATGTATTTTTCTTTTGTTTTAAAGATATTTTATCTATAACTGTTGAATTTTGACATTCAAACTAAATTCATTATTTGAAATTAATAATACCTGTCATTTGTATAACTTCACAGTTTCTCATACATAGCGGTCTGATAAAGAAGGTAAGTCATGGATTATTGTACCATTTTGTGGAATACAAAATATGCTTTTGGTGTTAAGAAGCTTCCAAGCCACACAGGTAGCAAGTGGTTGAACCTATACTGAACCCCACGTTTTATAATTCCAGATCAATGCTTCTTTTTTTGTATACTGTTGAATGTGTCATTAGAACATAAAGAAAGAATGATGACTTAACTTTCTACTCAACTGATGATTCTTTTGTTTATTTTTAACTTTACAGTCCATGGCAGAAGTTCTTGCTAAAAAGGAAGAGCTAGCAGATCGTCTAGAAAAGGCCAATGAAGAAGCCATTGCTAGTGCTATTGCTGAAGAGGAACAGTTAACCAGAGAAATTGAAGCAGAAGAAAACAATGATATTAATATTGAAACTGACAACGACAGTGATTTTTCTGTGAGCTTTTTTTTTTAATTTTATTTTTTAAGCTTTTTTTAAAATTCCACTGTAGTTAACATACAGTATTATATTAGTGGGAGGTATACAGCATAGTGATTCAGCAATTCTCAACATTAGTCATTGCTCATCATGATAAGTGTACTCTTAATCCCCATCACCTATTTCATCCCCCTCCACCTTTGATATACTTTATTTTAAATGTGTACCTCAGTTAAAGGTATTTTTTTTTCCTAACAAGAACATTTTTTACTTGAAGCATACTGCAAAACACATGTTCTATAGGATATATATAAAAGATTCCATCCAAGAAAAATTCAATACACATTTTTCTTTAAATACACACTGAAGAATCTCCTCGCTAAATAATATAAAAAGAGACATAACAAATATTACAAATTTAAGGAGACTGAGATCATACCAAGTATATTTTCTATCCACAGTGGTACAAAACTAAAGACCAACAATAAAACAAAGTGGGAAAATCCACAATGTAAATATTAAACAACACACTACTACACAAGTAATGGGCCAAATAAGAAATGAAATAGCAAATCAAAATAAGTCTCAAAACAAAAGAAGAAGAAAACACTATGTGTCAAACCTATGGAATATAGCAAAAGCAGACATTAGAGTGAAATTTATGCTTTAAATACTTGTATTAAGAAAAATAGTTGAAGTAAACAACTTAACATTACACCTCAGGGAAGCAGAAAAAGAAGAAACTTAGTTGAAATTTAGTAGAGGGGGAAGTAAAGAAGAATCAGAAATAAATAAAATAGAGACCAGAATAAATAATAACATAACATTGAAAGTCATGACCAGTTCCCCCCCACCAAAAGAAACAAAATTGGCAGTACTTTAACTATATAACTAAGAAAAAAAATTTTGAGTCAAAAACCAAAATGAGAAATGGAAGAGAAAATAATACAGCAGATGAGATGATAAGAGATTACTATAAACAAATCAGATATACAGTACACTGTACTAACAAATCAGATAACTTAGGAAAAAATCAAATAGATATTTCCTAAAAACATACAAGTTACTAAGATTGAATCATGAATCTTGAATCCAGAAAGTAGGAAGTCTTCGTACACCAATAACATGAATGAAAGTTGAATTGGGAATCCGAAATCTCTGAGCAGAGAAAAGCCCAAGACCACGTGGTTTCATTGGTGAATTCTACCAAACATTTAAAAAAAAAAAGACAATCTTTGTCAATATCTTATAAATAATGGAATAGAGGGAACACATTCAGAATCATTCCATGAGGCTAGTACTACCCTGATACCGAAAAAAGATAAAAACGATACAAGAAAAAGGTCTGGTTTGTCTGATATAAGTATTGTGTGATAAATGTTTTTCCATCCCCTCACTTTGAATCTGCCAGTGTCTTTAGATCTAAAATGAGTCTCTTGTAGGCAGCATAGAGATGGCTCTTGTTTTTTTAACCCATTCTGACACCCTGTTTATTTTGACTGGAGTGTTTGGTCCATTTACATTTAAAATAATTATTGATAGATACATATTTATTGCCATTTTACAGTTGTTTCTGGAGATTTTCTCTGATCCTTTTTTGTCTTTATCACTTTTGATCTCTCCTTTGCCCTGGAAGAGTCCCCTTTAATAATTCTTGCGGGGCTGGTTTAGAGTTCATGAACTCATTTAGTTTTCATTTGTCTGAGAAACTCATATTTCATTTACTCATTTTTCATGAACTCATGAACTCATTTTTCATTTCGTGAACTCATTTTTCATTTCGTGAACTCATTTTTCATGAACTCATTTAGTTTTCATTTGTCTGAGAAACTCATATCATTTCTAAATTATATAATTATTTTTTTCTAAATTATTCTAAATTATAGCCTTGTTGGGTAGAGTATTCTTGGCTGCAGATTTTTTCCATTTAGTACATTGACTGTAGCATGCCACTGACTTCTAGCTTGCTAGGTTTCTGTTGAGAAATCTCCAGCTAGCCTTATGGGCTTTCCCTTGTAAGTTAAGGACTTTTTTTGTCTTGCTGCTTTTAAGATTTTTTTCTTTATCACTATATTTTGTAAATTGAATTACAGTATGTCTTGGTGTTGCCCTGCTTTTGTTGATTTTGATTGGGGTTCTCCACGCCTCCTGTATTTGGATGTCCATTTTCTGCCCCGGATTAGGGAACTTTTCTGCCATTATTTCTTGAAATAATTTTCTGCTCCTTTTCCCCCTCTCCTCTCTTCTTCTTCTGGGACTCCTATAAAACAGATGTTTTTACATTTAATGGAGTCACCGAGTTCCTAAATCTATTCTTGTGTTGCATAATTCTTTTTTCTCTTTTGTTTGGCTTCATTGTTGTCCATTATTTTATCTTTGAGGTCACTAATTTGCTTCTCTGCTTCTTCTAGCCTGCTGTTCATTGCATCAAGCCTGTTTCCAATCTCATTTATTAATTCTTCATCTCTTATTGTCTTTTAGAAACTCTTTTATCTCTGTCATAAGAGTCTCACTGGTGTCATCTATTCTTTTCTTTCTTTTTTTTTTTTTTAAAGATTTTATTTATTTGACAGACGGAGATTACAAGTAGGCAGAGAGGCAGACAGAGAGAGAAGGGGAAGCAGGCTCCCTGCAGAGCAGAGAGCCCGATGCAGGGCTCGATCCCAGGACCCTGGGATCATGACCTGAGCCGAAGGCAGAGGCTTTAACCCACTGAGCCACCCAGGTGCCCTCATCTATTCTTTTCTTAAGGCCAGTGAATATCCTTATGATTGTTGCTTTAAATTCTCCATCAGGCATGTTACTTATATCTGTTTTGCTTAGATCTCTGGCCATGGCCTTATCTTGTTCTTTCATTTGGGATACATTTCTTTGTCTTGGCACTTTGTCTAAGTCTCTACCTTCTTCCCTGTGTTAAAAAAAGCCAGTTATGTCTCCTGAAAGTAATGACTTTCTGAAGAAGAGGTCATGTAGTGCCTCAGGTCTGGCACTTCATGGAATGTCTTTGGTATGTGTGTGCTCTGTTGTGTTTGGCTGCTTTATCCTTCAGGCCAGTTGTCTGCAGAGGCTCTCCATGCCTGCTGAGGACACTGTTTAATCCCTGGGCTGAATGTGGTGAGTTTTAACTAGATGTGCTCTGGTGTGTTTGTGAATTGAGACCTGACACCAACTCTCTGAACTGAGGCCTTGTAGAACTCTGTTCAGGGTTTGTGATATGGGCAGGAGTTTATGCTGATCTTCTGCGGGGAGGGGCCTACCATTCTGGGACTGAGGCAAGCTTGACCAAGAAGTGCAGTTCTGCCAGAGTGCAGGGGTGTAGGGCATGAAGTAAGCAAATTAGGCAGGCAGCATCGGTGCTGAACTTCTTCCCTCAGATGGCTCTGTGTTTATGCTGAAGGGTAGGGAAGAGAAATGGCTCTTTCTAGCTCTTTTGTTCCCAGAGAGGCATCTCTGTGAACGCTGTGCTGCACCTCAAGGAAATGCTCTTTCCTTGTGAATAATCTCCCACTGTGTGCCCCAAGTGTCCTTCAGATCACTATTTGCACACTGTCTGCCCCTGGTTTTTTGCCTGTCTTCTCTCCAGGAGCAGGGCTCTGCCCTCTGGGCTCCATCCTAGCCAAGTCTGCTGGCTTTTAAAACTGCAAATCTTTAAGCTCTGCTGGTTGCAAGGACTCACAAAATTCAGCCCCTCTCATTTTCCAAACCAAAGGCTTTGGGGAAAGTTCTCTTTGTGCTTGCCCCTGTGTGCTTGTGTCTCTCTCTTGCCCTTCCCTGCAACCAGTGCTCCCTTCCCTTTGCAGTATCAGCAATCTGATCCATTTCTCCCCTAAACTATGTCTCTGTACTTCCAGTCTTCTTCATTGTGACCTCTTCTCTCCCTTTAGTGGTAGAGTTTGTCCTGTCAGTCTTCAGGATAGATATCTGGGGGATGATTTGATAGTTACCTTGTTGTGTTCCCGGGAAAAGATGAACCTGGGGTCCTCCTACTTCACCGCCACCTAGGGTTCTTTCTGTGACCTTTTAGAATTTTTAACATAATTGTTCAAAAAATTACATTTAGAAATAAAATTCATAGGGCCAGAAGGACTTACAGTTGTTACAAAAACAATAGGAAATCCTTCTTTAGCACTTTTACCATTATAAAGTGTTTTTATATATAATTTTGTTGATAAGTTGGAAGTTGTTATTCTCATTTTACTGATCAATAAATTGAATCTTCAAAAAAGTAAGAACATTAATCAGATTTTAATTGCAGAGATTGAAATAGAATCTAAGGTATTTTACTTTTTTCTTTTCCACTAATAAAAGGCAAATGATAATGCCTTGCTGTCACTAAGCCCTCAGGATATATATGTTGTTAAGAGGGACTTTTTACAGAATGGACGTAACTATAAATGTTTCAAATGTTCTTCTATTAAATTTTAATACCCAGAGAATAATCTTGAGCTCTTCTCATGTGTATTATGAATATGGCAGAGTTGATAATAATATGAGGCCAATATGTTTCTTTTAAATTTACTTGATTTGTTTCTGCTGTTAAAGAAAAGTAGGTTTATCTTCTTCTTAAAATGTATAGATTTTAATATTTTAACTTGGTGATTATTATAACTAAAAGGGGTATATAACTTTTTTCTGGTTTTGAACTGTTTGTTAAATGTATTAGGAAAATTACATTTGCAGTTCATTTTTTAAGGTTATAATTATGTTCAAGTATTTCTTTTTCACTTTTCCTTATTACATTTTAGGCCAGCATGGGCAGTGGGAGTGTATCTTTCTGTGGTTTGTCAATGGACTGGAATGACGTCCTTGCAGATTATGAAGGTATTCTGTGTGTGTGTGAGTGTGCATGCATGCACATTGTGTGTGTAGCTAGAAGGATTTAAAGTAGATTATCTTACTAAATGGGAGTTTATGTATAAAATAAATAATTTGGAGTGGGAATGCTGATGCCTTTTAAAATGCTGTTCTCAAATGTTGGTTTTACAGAACTATGTGGTTAAACAGTTACAGTGGTTTTCTTTTCTTTGGGCAGCTCGTGAAACTTGGCGCCAAAATACATCATGGGGGGATATTGTAGAGGAGGAACCTGCTAGACCTCCAGGCCATGGAATTCACATGCATGAAAAACTTTCCTCACCATCTCGTAAAAGGTTGGGCCTTGAAAATTAATTTGAAATGTTTCACAGAAGGGAAAATAGCTACTCTTGATTAAATAGAGTTGCTAAACAACATTATAAGGCACATTACTCAGGATAGTTACAGATTCATTGAAAAGTGACAACGTTTTCTTAAAATTTTAGACCAGAATTACTTTTGTATACTTTTTATATTTATTTTAGGAATGTTGAAGACTAAAGAAAATATTTTTGGCTTTATCATGTAAACATTTTTGTCTTCTTTCCATTTGTGTGTGTTAATAGAACAATTGCAGAATCTAAGAAGAAACATGAAGAAAAACAAATGAAAGCACAGCAGCTAAGGGAAAAGTTACGTGAAGAGAAAACATTAAAGCTGCAGAAATTATTAGAAAGGGTGAGTTTTTAATATTTAGAAAATTCTGATAGCCTTAAATTGATGGGCTGATTTTTAACTTGATTATTTTTTTGTCTAAGAGAAGCTAGCAGAACTATAAAAATAATTAAATTTTCTAGGAAACAAAAGCATTTCTACTTGTTGAATTACAGAAGGTTGCCTGCAAAAAAGAAAAAAAGTTGACATTTCTAAATCCGCTAGTAATTTTGATGTTTGCAGAGTTGGCATGGGTTATTAAGCTGTGCTTTGTCTTTTGCCATTTTTATGGGGGCGTTTCTTTGGGGAGTCTTGTAGACAGTGTAGGATGAGTTGGTAGGATAGTTTTGAGCCTCAGATCATCAGGTTTGAATAAGTGGAGTACTGACTGAATTTATAGAAAAGATTCTCAGCTGATCAGTGTGATACAGTGGGAAGAATATGGGGTCTGGAGATAGCCAACCAGGGATCAAATCCCGGTTTTTCCACATGATAAAATATTGCCCTGGGCAAGTTACTTGTCAATATTGCATATCAGTTTCTTTATTTGTAAAATGACAATTATAATTATTAACTTGACATGATGATTAAATGTGGCAATTATGTATAATAGTAGCATAGTGTTAGGATGAAGGTTGCTCATTGTATATCATTATTATTACTTCAACATGCCAGATATAGGCAAGTATTATATTAGTTACATGTGCTGTATAATAATGACCTTAAAACTGAGCCACTTTAAACAACAGATGTTTATTAGCTCACAGTATATGTGGGCAAGGAACCTGGGAGTGTCTTGCCTAATGATTTTTATTTGGAGTCTCTCATGTGTTTGCAGTCATTCTATTGGCTGGGGTCAGTCATTTGGAATTGAAGATCCACTTTTGGACCCACTCATGTGGTTATAGGCAGACTTAAGGTGCTGCTTACCAGTTGACCACAGTCTTCAGTTATTTGTCATGTGTGCCTTTCCACAGCCCAAGTGTCCTTGACATGGTCACTGGCTTCCCTACAGAAAACAGTCCAGGAGAAAGCGAAGGGGCTGGGGATGGAGATGGAGAGAGGGAAAGAACAAATGAGCTGCCAAAATTGAAGCCGCATTGCCTTTTATAACCTGATCGTGGATGTGATATGCCATCACTTTTGCTGAATTCCATTGGTCAGAATCCTGATACAGTGTGGGTGGGAATTACCGAAGGATCTGAATACCAGGTGACTGGGATTGCTGGGAGCCATCTTGGAGCCTGCGTACTTTAAGTACCTATCACAACATAACAAAAGATATGTGACTATTATAGTATAGATGAGCTCCTTTGTTATCTTCTAGTACTAGAAAGGAGTACTAATATATAGAGATGAAAAATATTTGCTTTGGTGTACCTGGCTGGCTCAGTTGCTGGAGCATGTGAAAGACTCTTGATCTCAGGGTTGTTAGTTCGAGCCCCGTGTTGGGTATAGAGATTATTTGAAAATAAAATCTCAAAAAAATATTATTTGCATTACTTATAATGTATATTTTAAATTTTGGAGAGATAATTGGACCAAATAATCCAAATATTTTTAAAAATGAGGTGTAGTATAAGATTCTGTTTTGTACAGTAGTAAAGTTGACTAGAAAAAGAAGGAAATCTGTGACTTTTATCTTTACCTGAATCTCAAGAATTTGTCATTATTTTTATTTTAATCATTTAAATCAAATGAAAACAGACTCCATGTTATGGGGTTCTGTAAGAGTTAATATATTATTTAATTATTTAATTTTTAGTTTTAGTGAAATGTTGTAACATAACTACAACTTCCCCTCTTACTGTGTCTTTTTTTAAGTTTTATTTTATTCATTTATTTGGGAGAGGACAGGTGAGCATGAGTGGGGCGGAGAGGGACAGAAGGAAAGGGAGAGGGATAGGCAGACTCCCCACTGAGCAGGGAGCCCAATATGGGGCTCAGTTCCAGGGCCCTGAGATCATGACCTGAGCTGAAGGCAGATGCTTAACTGACTGGACCACCCGGGCACTTCTTACTGTGCCTTTAAGACAAATAAAACTATATAGTTTATTTTCTTATGTAATATAATCTGCCAGTATTCATGCAAGCAGAATAATAAGTTCTTGAAATTGTACAAGATGTTAGAGGTTCTTTGGTTTAATTTTTCCATTTATGTAAGTTTCTCTTTGATTTTAATGATAAATCCACTTTCTGTTTGTATAATAGGTTATTGTTTCAGCACTGTTTTACATATGTGGTCTCATCACTAGACTTCTTTGTAGCTCACAGAGTTGGACAGTTACTGAATCCCATTTTACAGGTGTGAAAAATGAGTCTAGGAGAGGTAAAGTACTGTTTCCAGTGGCATATGACTGATAATTGGCTGACCAAAGAGCTTTAAAGATCTGTCTTCTAGCTCCTAATCCAGAGCTGTTTCCACATCATACTTTTTTAGGTGGTTAAACACATAATCATATAGCTGAAATTCAACTGAAATGTTAGTTTTATTCCCACTCATGTTGAGCCAACTTTTGATTTTTGCTAGCAAGGGACCAAGGTAGTTCGTGAATTCAAGCAGTCTGGCTTCCTAGTCTGGGTTCTAAATCACAAGTCATGTTCCTTTAGGGCTTTCTAGGTTCTAGACTTTGTATTTCCTAAGCTGTTTATCTGTTAAATTACTATGTGTGATTATCTCACTCTGTATAGGAGAAAGATGTCCGGAAGTGGAAGGAAGAATTATTAGATCAACGACGCAGGATGATGGAAGAGAAATTACTTCATGCTGAATTTAAACGAGAGGTGCAATTACAAGCAATTGTTAAAAAAGCACAAGAGGAAGAAGCTAAGGTATATTTTAGGTGCTTTGAACATTGAATTAGTTCCCTAAGTTCTCTTTTCAGTTGTTAATATAAGAAGCTGATATTTGTGAAGTAATTATTCTGTGCCAGAATAATAGGTTAGCTTAAAACATATTAGGTGCAAAATCATATACTTACAATAATCCTATGAGATGTATATTAATGTTTTGCAGCTTTTTTGAGGTGCAGTTGACAGACAACAAATAGCACCTATGTAAAGCATCAGTTTGATGAGTTTTGACATGTATGGTTTCCTGAAACCTCAGCACAATGGAGATAAGAAGCAGTTTCAGGCCCTCAGAAGTTTGCTCATGCTTCTTTGTATTCATTCCTTCCTCCAACTCTGTTACTGTGCAGTTGCTGATCTGCTTTTTGTCACTATGGACGTTAGCATTCACTAGAATTTTATATGAATGGAATCATACAGTATATATTCTTTTCCTCTGGCATCTTTCACTCAACATAGTTACTTTGGACGTCATCCATACTATTGTGTGTATCACTTCCTTTTCATTGCTGAGAAGTATACCATTGTGTAGAAATATCATGGTTTGTTAATCCGGTCACCTGTTGATAGCTATTTGTTTACTTTCTTATTTTTTGGCCATTATAGATCTAGCTGCTGTGAACTGTCATGTACAAGTCTTTGTGCAGATGTGTGCTTTTATTTTCTTGGGTAAATATCTAAGAATGAAATAGCAGAGCCTCATAATAGGTTCATATTTAACTTATACGGTTTTCCAAAGTGGTTATTATATAGGTTTCACCCCACTATCTGAAAGTAGATTGTTCCTGTGAAACTTTTTATAATCTAAAACGGCGAAAAGATGCAATTACCATTAATTTATATGGAAAAATATTATCTTTTAGGCTTTTCTGATACGTTAGGACACATCTTGCTAATGGATGCACAAAATAAATTGAGACAAAGCACAGATATTCACAAACACAGTTCAAAACTGTGGTGGCCTGATGCTGAGATGCTGAGTGTAGTTTCCAGGGAAGGAGCTAGGCAGTGCCATTCATACTGTTTGGGGTGTGCTGACTCTATAATGGCTCACTGTAAAAACAGACACTGAACATGATTTTTGTTTTTTTGCTTTTTTTCATAAAGCAGACATCCTCTTTGGATTTCTTTTGGTTAGCAAAAACAAGTGCTAGTGTAGGTCTCTCATAAAAGCAAAGTGGTATAATGAGAACTTTCGAAAAGCAGGGGATAGGTGTGGTATTAGACATTCTTACCAGCAGTGGATGAGAGTTCTAATTAAGCACATTCTCACCAACATTTGACATGGTTACACATTGTAATTTTAGCCACTCCACTTTATTATGTGTCTATGATATCTCATTTGGTTTTAATTTTCATTTTTGAACATCTTTTCAGTGCTTATTTCATATCTTTATCTCTTGTTTGGTGAAATGGGTGTTCAAACATCTTATTTATTAAAGTTAGATTGTTTTATTATTAAATTCTTTTTTTTTTAGATTTATTGAGATATAATTGACAAATAGTAAGGCATATAAAGTATACAGCATGATGATTTGATATACATATACATTGTTAAAGCATTCCCCTCATCAGGTTAAATAAGACATCCATCACCTCATATATTTATCTGTGTGTGTGTGTGTGTGTGTGTGTGTGAGAGAGAGAGAGAGAGAGAGAATGTTTAAATTCTCTTAGCATATTTCATTTATACACTACAGTGTTATGAACTGTTAGTCACCATGTTGCACATTAGATCCTCAGAAGTTATTCATCTTACACCTGAAAGTTTATATACTTTTATCATCCTCTCCATATTTCTTTTTCCATCCTCAGCCCCTGGCAACTACTTTTCTACTCTTTGTTTTTATGAATTCAACTTTTTTTAGATTACAAATATAAATGATACCATGCAGCATTTGTCTTATCATCCATGTTGTCATAAATGAAAAGATTTCTTAAAGGACTTCCATGTATTTTAGATATTAAGATCTATGTGTTTTTTTGTTTTTTTTTTGTCAAAGATCTATGTTTTGTAAATACTTTCTTATAGTCCAGGGATTGCCTTTTCCTTTTCTTCTTTCTCTCTCTCTCTCTTTTTTTTAAAAAATATTTATTTATTTGTCAGAGAGAGAGAGGGAGAGCATGAGCAGGGGGAGTGGCAGGCAAAGGCAGAGGGAGAAGCAGACTGAGCAATGAGCCTGATGTGGGACTTGATCGCAGGACCCTGGGATCATAACCTGAGCTGAAGGCAGATACTTAACTGACTGAGCCATCCAGGCATCCTGCCTTTTTCTTTTCTTTAAAGTGTGTTTTGAAGTTTTAAAACACCAAAGTCCAATGTATTAACTTTTTTTCTTCTATACTTTGTGGGGTTTTTTGTGTCCTATATAAAAAATCTTTGGGGCACCTGGGTGGCTCAGTGGGTTAAAGCCTCTGCCTTGGGCTCAGGTCATGATCTCAGGGTCCTGGGACTGAGCCCTGAGCAGGGAGCCTGCTTCCCTTCCTCTCTCTCTGCCTGCCTCTCCGCCTACTTGTGATCTCTTGTCTATCAAATGAATAAATAAAATCTTTAAAAAAAATAAATAAAAAATCTTTACCTAAATTTACGGTCACTAAGATTTTCTCTTAACTTTTTTTGTAGGAGTTTTACATTTTACAATGAGGTCTGTGTTCCCTTTTGAGTTAAGTTTTGTATATGGTGTGAGGTAGCGTTGAGATTCATTTTTTACATAGGAATATCCAATATTCAAGTACCAATTGTTGAAAAGACTATCTTTTTTATATTGAATTGCTTTAGTACTGTTGTTGAAAAACTATTTGCCATACATATGTATGGGTCTGTTTCTGACTGTCTATTCTGTTTCATTTGTCTCTGTGCCTATTTTTATGCCAGTACCACTTTATCTTGATTACCATTATAATATTGTGTCCCTTTGATGTATATGTCTATTTAGTGCTTTGAAGTTTTCAGTGTGAAAGTCACCTTATTTAAATTTTTTCCTAAGTATGTATTCTTGTAGACATGCTTGTAAATTGGAATTGTTTTCTTAATTTCATTTTCAGACCATTTATTATTAGTGTACAAAAATACAGTTGAATTTTATATGTTAGTCTTGTCTCTTGCAACCTTGCTTGAACTGACTCTTTACTTCTAATAGCTTTTTAGTGGATTCTTTAGGATTTTCTATATACAAGATCATGTTATCTGCAAATAGATATAGGTTTATTTCTTTTCCACCTGGTTGTCTTTGATTAGTTTTTCTTCCTTTTTGCTTTAGGTAGAACCTGAAATTCAGTGTTGAACAGAAGTGATAAACGTGGACATGATATCTTTGTCTTTTCCCCAGTCTTTAGGGGAGGTATTTAGTCTTTCATCATAAAGTATGATGTTAAGTGTGTGTTTTTTATAGATGCCTTTCATCAGATTGAGGAAGTTCCTTTTTATTCCTATTTTGTTGTGTGTTTTTATCACAAAGGGATGTTGGATTTTGTCAAATTGCTTTTCTGCATCTGTTGCAAAATAATGTGCTTTTGTTTTTTGTTCTCTTGATATTCACTATATTACATCAATTGAATATCATGTTTTATATATTTACCTAATTTTTAGTTACTTAAGGTGGGAGGGTATATCTGGACCCTGTCACTCAGGGGTGGAAGTGGAAGTTTTGAACTATGTATTATTATTATTATCTTTATCTTCTAGAGGGGCAATCTGAAGGTAGATTGTTGATGATCACACAGCCAGAATTAAAATCCAGGTCTTCGTGGTTCCAAAGCCTCTGCTTTTACAACTATGGTTTTTGGTTTAGTTATTCTCATTTTTTGGTCTTCTTTTCATATGAATTAAATGAATTTTGATTTGTCAAATTGCTTAATATATTTACTTTATAAAATTATAGTCTTATTAAGCCATACTGGCTTCATAAGCATATTAACCCAAACTACAGTTTAAAAACTCTCCATCAAGGATATGAGCTGTCTTTTGTAATTTTTGTAATTTTAAAAATTTAAAAATTCTTAATAATCAAGGTAAACTGAATCAAGAGTCTGTACTAAAATTATGGAAATATGAAACAGTGCTTTAAAACTATGCTACCAATTGCTACCTTCTCCATTCTCTTAATTTTTATTGCTTCTCTTCAAAAATCTGTGAAACTCCATTTTGGAATGTAGTATGTCAGGGCACTCAGTGGGTGGCTCAGTGAGTCAGTCAGTCAGTTAGTTAAGCTTCTGCCTTCAGCTCAGATCATGATCCCAGGGTCCTGGGATCAAGCCCTGCATCAGGCTCCCTGCTAAGTGGAAAGTCTGATTGCCCCTCTCCCTCTGCCTTCCTCCCTCATGTGTTCTCTCTCTCTCTCATGCTCTCTCTCATGTTCACTCTTTCTCTCAAGTAAATAAATAAAATCTTTTAAAAAAATATTATGATTGAATTGCTCTTAGGTTAATTGCATAAATATCTAAAACGTTTTCATGAAATATATCACATACTTTCACACCCAGACATCATAATTTATGAGACAGAATCTCTTCCTGCCTTTGGTTTTGTCACATGCCAGTATTTTCCAAGGTTGCCTGATCATAACAGTCATCTGATTTCTAAGTTTTGTCCTTGCAAGGTCCTTCAGTAAGCTGGAGTGGGGCCTGGAGAAGTTTATTTTTTATAGGTCTTCCAGGTGATTCTTAGAATCAGGAACTTTGGCTCAACATTCATCAAATAATTGTTCCTTCTTCAAAAGTAATTTTTTGTTATGTTGGAGACTGAAGTCTCTGGAGTTGGATAGAATTGAATTCAGGTTCCGACTCTACCATTA
This sequence comes from Mellivora capensis, assembly GCA_004024625.1. Taxonomy (NCBI): domain Eukaryota; kingdom Metazoa; phylum Chordata; class Mammalia; order Carnivora; family Mustelidae; genus Mellivora; species Mellivora capensis. The sequence goes on along the minus strand of PISX010025459.1, from coordinate 1,476 downwards.
GTAGCTGAAGACCTTAGGTTATTTTACCTTTTACCCTATTTGTTAATTTTCAAATTAGGAATGACCTTACCTACATCTCAAAAATTTTGAGGAAAGGATTAAATTAGTATGTTTGTTTCAAAGCAGTCAGTGCCATCTCTGGTGTACTGTAAATACTTGGTAAAATGTTAGAATTGTAGAACACCGTATCCCATCTATGTTCTACTTCTTAATTTTTCCTCAATGCATTTTTGTTGTATTATTACTAATCCAAGAGTGCTAATAATTCAGTCATTTTTTTACTGGCTTTAAAAAATATACTTAAGTTCTAGAAATTTAATTCCCTTGAGACATATACCAAATACATTCATTTCAGTCCTGTTATTTAATCAAGATATAATTTTTTTCTCATATATACTTTTTGTGAATTCGTGGAGTAAATTGTTATTTCAAATTCCTTCCTTCTTTTTGTGTACACAGATGGTTGAAAATAAGTTATTGTTTAGTTGATAGCGACCATTATTGTAGCCTGATATATTCAGAACCTGATTTTATCTTAGATCTTGGTGTTATTCAATATATAAATTTGGCTTTTATTTTCAGTTTCTTAGTGGTGTCACTGATTCATTTTCAGTTATAACATCCACTCATAATTACAGCTGATTTTAATTTTCTCATGAGGAAGATACCGTTTTCCTGATTTATGGTGGTAACCCTTTTCCCTTCTGCTATGTCCTCTTGCCTGCTCTTGGAATTTGCCTCATCATTTCTTATGTCTTCTCCTCTGCTTTCTTCTTCTAGATTGCCTACTTGTGTACTCCCAATTGTGCAAATTATCTGTTCTGTTCTTCTGTAAATCTTCAGATTCCTTGGAAAGAGCAGGCTGAGCCATTTTCTATCACATTGTCATCCATATTTTCTTGAATTCTTTATAATACCACTTTCCTCTGTGCTATATTGCATTTGCTTTTCAGAATGTTATTAATAAGTTTAAAAGGCTATTCTGATTTTTTCCATTATGCACACTGTGAGGTACCTTTTTCTAGAGTATGCTGCACTATCTTGATTTTCCTTCTGCTTTTCTAACTAATCCTTTCCTATCTTCCCTTTTCCTTTTGCTGCCTATGTTTTACTGACTTTCCCCACTTCACTTGTTCTTTTTCCTTCAGTATCACAATCATTATCATTGTTTCAACTATTATCTGTCTAGTGACTCCTAGATTTGCATCTTTAGCCCCATCAACTAATTTTTATATTTGAAATTTCTTTTGTAATTCCAGTTTAATTAACATATAGTGGAAGAAGTTAAAAATAGAGCTTCCCTATGACCCTGCAATTGCGCTACTGGGTATTTACCCCAAAGATACAGATGTAGTGAAAAGAAGGGCCATCTGTACCCCAATGTTTATAGCAGCAATGGCCACGGTCGCCAAACTGTGGAAAGAACCAAGATGCCCTTCAACAGACGAATGGATAAAGAAGATGTGGTCCATATAC
>PISX010025458.1:0-26131 GCA_004024625.1 Mellivora capensis | reverse complement strand
GAATCAGAAGAGACCCCGAATCGCTAAGGAAATGTTGAAAAACAAAAATAAAACTGGTGGCATCTCATTACCTGATTTCAAGCTTTACTACAAAGCTGTGATCACCAAGACAGCATGGTACTGGCTTCAAAACAGACACATAGACCAATGGAACAGAGTAGAGAGCCCAGATATGGACCCTCAACTCTATGGTCAAATAATTTTCGACAAAGCAGGAAAAAATATACAGTGGAAAAAAGACAGTCTATTCAATAAATGGTGCTGGGAAAATTGGACAGCTATATGTAGAAGAATGAAACTCGACCATTCTCTTACACCGTACACAAAGATAAACTCGAAATGGATAAAGGACCTCAATGTGAGACAGGAATCCTGATATTTTTTTTATATTCTTGTCTTTTCCTTTTGGTTTGCCTGCTCTGCTGGACAAATTCAGTGCTTCATAGAGTGGAAACACAGATTATTATGTTGACCTTATTTTAGCCTTTATTTAGGCTGAATTTACTAGATTTAGTACACGGGAGCAGGGTCTTGGCATCTCTGTATCCTCACCTATTTCCTGCTCCTTCCACAATGAACCAAACTGGGACCCTAGGCAAACCTTCAGCTTATCTGGAATTGGATTAAGAGCTGTGTGCAAAGCCCGACATTCCCAGAAGGAGAATGAGAAATAATCCCCACTGTTTGGAAGTCCAAACTCTGAAATGTCCATGATTCTATGAGGCTCTTGGATTGACGGATGTGACAAAGCCCCCTTCTCCGTGTGATTATTGGCAAACAACCCTTACCTAATTGACCACCTTCTGCCAGTTACAAGTCTCCCCAGTATAGCATCAAGGAGGGGCTAAATAAGGTAGATAATTGGGAATAGTGTAGACGGTCCTGCAGATAATACTGATTAACCTCATGGACCGCAAGACCTAACAGTCAGTAGGCCAGTGCTTTCATATATGCTGAATGATGCTATTGATGGTACAGAGGAGATGGTGGGGTAGGAAATGGGATGGAGGCAGTAGAGACATAGTCACCCCAGAAACCCTTTCATTTTATAAGGTTCCATTCTGGAACAGATATGGCCTGGGAAGTAATAATGTAAAGAAGAAGTGGGATTCCATTAGAGGTAAGAGCCCTGCGGGAGAAAAGTAGCAGAGGCCGCAATCTGGACACGGACTGCTGGACCTGAGCCCTAGAGATGGACAGGGCATCTCAGGGCCAGGGGAACACACGTTCTTAGTGCTAGTATTTGTCATAGGAACCACACTTGAATTAAAATTTTAAAATTAAAATAGTCTGGGCATTGCTAATTGCAGTGTTTCCACCAGGCTATGTGGTAGAATTCTACCTTCCTGCATCTCTGATGTCTCCATAAACAACTAGGGGAAGCCAATGGAGCCATGAACTGTGATTTGACTATCCAGATCCTTTGATAGAAGTAGGAAAAATTCCAAGAGTTGTAGGTGATAGTTCAGGGAAAGCTCTATGCATGTATGAGTGGGATTATCTCCTAATTACACTATAAGACCTATTTTGAAATTTCTCATGAACTCAAACAAAAAAAAATATTTTGTGAAGCCAGAGTAGGAGCTCAAGTGGCTAAGCAGAGACAGCTCCTTCGGGTGTAAGATGCCTCCAAAGCTTGAATGAAATGAGTAAATATGTTCTGCATTCTTAGAATCAATGCAGGAAGTATTTCTTAACCCCTTGCTCTGTCTGGAGCACGGCATTTGGGGGAAAAGAATTTCAGCCAAGCTCTGTAGCAGGGGATATAAGGCAGAGTGAGCCTGAATACAGGGTTGGTATCTTCCCATTTGTGGAAGTTTCTTTTTAGCCTGACAAATCGAATAGAAGCTGGAATTTGACACCTAAAGATGAAAACGTGTGGAAACTAACCATGACACCCTCTGTAGCCCCTGTTACCAAAATTCAGCAGCCCTGATGGAACACATTACACCCCACCCCAGCTTCTCCTTGGTCCTAAGATACTTCTTGACTATTACTATGTTGGAAAGATGCATTAATGTCTTCATTAGCCGAAAATCAAGTGGCCCCCAAAGACTGCATACTGCTGGCTATTGGGAATGTTCAATAGGGAGAGGCTTAGACAGCAAAGGAATTCAATATGGCAATGTCTTCCATTCAACAAATGGACCTTGAAGACACCAAAGATTTACTTCATGATGGAAAGATAATTTCAGCAATATCCAGTATTTCTCAGTAGTGACTGCCCCACCAGACACAACTATAAAGTTGATGAAGTTTGCCATAAGAGACTTCTGCCCTGTCCTCTGCTGCATCCCTTACTTCCAGATGCCCTGCCAGCTACAGCAGGCTGCCCTTGGACACTTGTCTGTCAAAAGCTGCACTTTAATCTGAAGTGATTCTTTTGAGACCCACTGCAGTTCTAGTGACTTTTCTCCATCCTCCACTCCAGATCCAATCCGGTAGTTGAATGTTATCATTTTCCAGCTTAATTCTCCTGGGTTAAGAGGCTTAGAGAACATACTTTTAAGATATTGGTACTATGAATTTGGTTGAAAATCGCTTTACATCCCAACACATAGTCAATTCAAATTAATTTTCTGTGTGCACTTGAAAAGAACGTGCATCCTGCCATGTTGAATGCAGTATTGTGCCGAAATTTCCACTGTAATTATGGATTGGTCTATTTCATTTTAGCCCTCTCAGTATTTGCTTTAGTTTCTGTTTTCTTTCTTGTCTTTTGTTGTTGTTGTTGTTGTTAGTATATAATGTATTATTTGCCCCGGGGGTACAGGTCTGTGAATCATCAGTCTTACACAATTCACAGCACTCACCATAGCACATACCCTCCCCAATGTCCATCACCCAGCCACCCTATCCCTACCCTCCCACCCCCCAGAACCCTCAGTTTGTTTTGTGAGAAGAGTCTCTTATGGTTTGTCTCCCCCTCCCCCAATCCCACCTTGTTTCATTTTTTTCCTTCCTACCCCCCCACAACCCCCTGCCCTGCCTCTCAAATTCCTCATATCAGAGAGATCATATGATAATATGATATATATATCATATAGATAATATTATATATATATATATATATATATATATATAAAAGATCTCAACGTGAGACAGGAATCCATCAGAATCCTAGAGGAGAACATAGGCAGTACCCTCTTTGACATCAGCCACAGCAACTTCTTTCAAGATATGTCTCCAAAGGCAAAGGAAACAAAAGCAACTCCTATATTAATGCCTCCTATAACTGGAAGTCCACAAGTGGTGGCTTCAAGCACAGCATAATCCATGCTTTGCATCATCAAGGAGCCAGTTATTTTTTTTAAGATTTTATTTATTTATTTAGAGAGAGGGAGAGAGAGGACACAGGAGCAGGGGAGAGCGGCAGAGGGAGAAGCAAGCTCCCCACTGAGCAGGGAAGCCCGGTATGGGACTTGATCCCAGGACTCTGGGATCACGACCTGAGCTGAAGGCAGATGCTTAACCGACTGAGCCACCCAGGCGCCCAAGAAGCCGGATCTTACCAGATCTTACCCGAGCATCCTGGCTGTCCTGGTTTTGCACTTTAGCCTGACTCTGGTATGGTTGCAAAGTAATGTGGCAATTTCAAGCATCCTATCCAGATACAACAAAATCTAGAGAAAGGAAGAGATTGCATCTTCCCTAGATTTTTTTAAAGATTCAGATATTTTTGCCCATACCAGCAGATACTGTCTAACATCTCAATGGCCAGCATTGGGTCACACATCCATCCCAAAAATGACTATCAAGGCAGTGTGTTGACCATGATTAGACATAGGCAGTAGGTAGTCCATTATTAAAACTAGCGGTTTCCTAGAATAGAAAACCCATGTCTATTTGGGGCTTTTCAGGAGCATTTTAAACTTGTCCTTATATGAGGTGGTTTTTTTTTTTTGAGTTTTATATTTTTTTGTTAAATTTATATTGAGGTATTTATATTTTCTCTTTCTACCATAAACAAAATCATCCATCATTACATTATTTAACTCATTGTTATATACAAAAGCTGTGGATTTCTACATATTAGTTTTCATAGACTATTTATTTACTGTATTCTCTTTCTTGTTTGAAGAGGTTTTCAGTTAATTCTCCTGGATTTTCCAGGTAAAAGTCATACCATCCATAAAGAGTGATAATTTAAACGTTTCTTTTCCGATGTTTCTACCTGAAGTACTTTTCTTCTGTCCAGTCAGAGAGGATGATACCTCCATTACAATGTTAAATGGAAGTGGGCATCCGAATTGTTTCCTAATGTTAGTGTTTATTAATTTCCCTTTTGAAAGTTTTTTTAAAAGAGTAAAATCTTTTAAACTGAAGAATGGATCAGATGACATTTCAGCATCAATATGTTAAAAAAAAAGTGTTCTCCTAAAGTCTATTGATATATTTTTTTAAGATCTTATTCATTTATTTGCCAGAGAGAGAGAGAGAGAACAAGAAGGAGGAGTGGCAGGCTGAGGGAGAAGCATGCTCCCTTGCTGAGCAAGGAGCCCGATGTGGGTCTCAGTCCCAGACCCCAGGATCATGACCCAAGCTGAAGACAGATACTTAACCAACTGAGCCAACCAGGCATCCCTCTATTGATATGTTGAATTATATTCCTTTCCTAACACTAAACCCTTCTGGAATGAATTTATAGAATGAATCTTTCTTGATCAGACTACTATCTCGTAATGAACTGCTTAGTTCTAATTGCTGTTGACAGATTTAAAACTTTAATGTGTATATTTGCTGCAAGTTCCATCTCATGACCCTGAGATCGTGACCTGAGTAGGAATCAAGAGTCCAGTGCTCAACCAACTAAGCCACCTAGTGGCTCCTTTCCTCTAAATTTTTGAGTTGGGTATGTAATGCATTGATTTTCTTTGTTTTACTTTTCTCAGTATAAATATTTAAGGCTAAAAATGTTCTCTGATCTCTGCTATGTTTTTGACCCATAGTTCTGGCATTTCTTTTAATAATCATTGTTTTCTGGAAACCATGGGTGCCTTAGCTCAGTTGCTATAACAAAATACCATAAATTGAGTGGCTTGTCCACCACAGAAATGTATTTCTCACATTTCTGGAGGGAAGAAGTCGGATCATTGTGCCAACATAGTGGGGTTAGTGAGAGCCCTCTTCTGGTTTGCAGATGGCCGACTTCTTATATCCTCACATGGCAGAAAGAGGGTGAGCTAGCTCTCTGGCCTCTTCATAGGGCACTAATCGCATTCATGAGGGTTCCACCCTCAGGAATAATTACCTCTTGAAGGCTCCACGTCCAAATACCATCACTCTGGGGATTAGATTTTAATGTAAATTTTGAGGGGACACAAACATTCAGTCCATAGCAATAGATAAACATTAATGCATTTGTAGATTCTTTGGGTATTTTGTAAAATGCAGATGCTGACTCAGTAGGTCTGGGATTCTGCAATTCTGCATTTCTTTTTTTTTTTTTAATTTTTATTTATTTATTTGACAGAGAGAGACACGGTGAGAGAGGGAACCCAAGCTGGGAGAGTAGAAGAGGGAGAAGCAGACTCCCTGCTGAGCAGGGAGCCCAATGTGGGACTCAATCCCAGGACTCTGAGATCATGACCTGAGCCAAAGGCAGTTGCTTAACCAACTGAGCCACCCAGGTGCCCCTGGGATTCTGCATTTCTAACAAGCCCAGAGGAAAGCAGATGCCTCTGTCTACAAACTATGATTTGAGTAGCAAGAATTCAAAACAAGTTGTTCTTTTTCAAAATTCTCTGGTTAGTTTTTTCTCATGTTATTATTTTCTAGTTTTATTCAAATTTGATCAGGGAAGGTTATCTGTATTAGTTCTGCTTTTTGGAATTTATTGAGCTTTTCTTGGTAGCTAATATGAGGTCAGTTATCATGAATGATCACATGCACTTGTCAAGAAGATGTACATACTTTTTTAAAAAAGATTGTATTTATTTGATGGAGAGAGAGAGAAAGCACAAGCAGGCAGAGCAGCAGACAGAGGGAGAGGAAGAGGGAGAAGCAGACTCCTCGCTGAGCAGAGAGCCCACGTGGGGCTCAATCCCAGGACCCTGGGATCATGACTTGAGCCAAAGGCAGATGCTTAATGACTGAGTCACCCAGGTGCCCCAAAAAGTACACACATTTTTAAGATCTTATTTATTTGTCAGAGAAAGAGAGTACACAAGCAGGGGGGGTGGCAGGCAGAAGGAGAAGCAGACTCCCTGCTGAGCAAGGAGCCCAACATGATACTTGATCCCAGGACCCTGAGATCATGATCTGAGCCAAAGGCAGATGTATAACCCACTGAGCCACCCAGGATACCCAAGATGTACTCACTCTTAATAGGATATAGAGATAGCCTTATTGGTTATCTTGTTATGTTTTTATATCCTTAGTTAATTTTCGTTCACTTAATTGGTCTTGGACAAAGAACAACAAATTAATCTCCTATTATTAGTGTATTTCTCTTAATATAATATTACTATTTGGGGCTAAATAAATATTCTGTTTTTACATTGTTATGCTTACATAAACATTATTCATAGCTGAGCACTGTAGCATTCTGCAATGACATCTCTTTTCTTACTGTTTGCTTTTCCTGAAGTTAATAATTGCCTTGCTTTTAACTTGCTTAGACTTCTTTTTACCTTTTCATAACTCTCCTCATTTTCCAATAGCTTCTCAATATGATTTTCCAAAAGATCAATCACATCAAACAATCTATAGTTTCTATTTTTTTCTTGGATACATGCTTTCTTGGAACCTCTATTCTCTGTTTCTGAGTTAGTCACACGGTCTGATGATATTGAGACTTCTCTTTATTTTCATTTTGAAATTCTCTTTGTATTTCTCCTGGTTGGATTCCCTGTTTCTCAGATCTTACCTCTTCCTCCATTTTTGGTATATTCTTTCATTTTGTTAGAGCACAGGGTGGGAGCTTGAAGAAGACAAGCATAGACTCTGACTTCTGGTACTTGGAACTTGGCCTGGGAGTTCTGTACAAATAAAATCATATCATTATACCACATAATAGAAGATTTGTCTACAAGTGGAAGAGAGTAAAATATGAGTAGAATATTTGGATCCATTTATACAGAAAAGCAAAATCATCTGGAAAAATATAATATCCTTGAAGATGGTTTTCATCTAGGACTTTGTCACCTCCAGAGTCACCTCTGTCTGTCAATTTTTGGTGTGTTTAGTCCAAGCACTAGACATCTGGTAGTCACAGTTGGACTGCTTGGCTTGTGGGCAAGCTTGTCAGAGCCCTGTGCTACAAAGTTTCTTGAAGGAATCTGGACTGCTTGATTAGTATGATTCCTGAGTAGAGATAACCTTGCTCTTCTGTTAAATTCCTTAATTGTCTCTGATTGTACCTGCAGGCAGGCAGACAGCCTTATTCTCTTTGGAAACGGCCACAATGCATGAATGCTCTCAACAGATGACATGGAAATTCCACAACCTCTACCCAACCAAACATTCCTGGGTGATTGTTTAGACATTTAGTTTGAGCTTCCAATATTGTCCCCAGAGTTAAAAGAAATTGAGTCATCATCCTTAGAAAGTTGATTCATTCCCTGAATCTGACTTGCACAAACTGGGCCCTCAGAAAGGAAATATCAATGTGAGTGAAATGTAGAAAATGTCAGGACAAGGGAAGCACTCTACCAGTGTGGAACAAGAGATGAAGATGGTGAGAAAACACAATTCCATGAAATATCAAGGAGTTGCTTAATAAGCCAAAGTCAGATACTTTTTGGAATAAATACTCAGTTGAAATAAAGTGTGGACTGGTCCTGGCCCTCTGAAGTGCCCTTGGAATGTGGGGTGGCTTGACCCTGCTAAAAGAATTCACCTACAGGCATTTGGAATGTGATCCATGACATCTGTTCTAGAAGCATTCACTGGAGATCAGGGGCCAAAGGGTATAGATCCTCCCCTCAAAGGATTAATAATACAGGAGGAAAAACAGACAAGTTAGCACATAAGACTGATCAAAACCAGTGCTACATGAAAAGAACAAAGAGGAATTACTTTTAACTGGGAGATCGGAGGAAGACTTCCCAGCAGAGGTGGCATCTAAACAAAGCCTTGAGGAAAGACTAGAATTAGTGGGAAAATGGGTCAAGAGACTTTCACAGCTGAAGAAAACACTTGTGCAATAACTGAAGTGTGGAAGAGCCTATCCCATTTGGTGAATGGCATGGCCTGGGGTACCTGGAGCTGGGAGAGTGGGAAGGGCTGAGAAAAAAGTCTGGGACAAGGTAAAGAGGACCATCCTCAGAAAACCCTGAATTCCAGGACCTTAGATTTTAGTATAGAGAACATGTGGAGTCTTTGATCATTATTGGAGGAGGTTGCCACACAATTAGATTTGTGTTTTGGAAAAAGCCTTCTGTTGGAAGTTGAAAGAAGGGAAATTAAAATAAATAAATTAATTAAAATAAATTAAAATAAAATCTCTCTTTTTTCCCTCTCTCTATGCAAGAAGGCCACCTAGGAAGGCAAGGCCATAGAAGAGGGGTGTTTCCATCAATCTCCCAAGGGATGTTGAGGCCTCTGGTCTTTGGACTGTACTGTGGGTAGTGAGCTATAGATTATAACCAAATAACCAAGGATCACTGAAAAGGTGACTAAGGGGAAAGGTAGAGAGGCAAGTCACTGTGTAATTCTAGGCTAAATTAGAATGCCATTCCCAAAGAAACATAAGAAAGGCGAAGGCCTAAGATAGGGGTTTTCCCAACTTCTCTGCACAAACTTGGAATTACTTGAGAAGCTCTAACAACTAGTGGTAACTGGGCCCCATCCCAAGAGGTTCTGGTATAACAAGTCTTAGGTGCCACCAGGAAGTGTACAAGCACTCAGGATGATTCTAATACACAGCCAGGGGTTGAGAATCCTGGGTTAGTTGTTATCAGGTGTGTATTACTGATGCAGGAACATAGAGCTCAAAGATCATTATAGTGTCAGGTATCCATAAGCTACTAGGGTAAAATTAAACTTTCACCAGTGTTTCAGAAGATTAAGACATCATTTAAAATTTTTACTAGCTGTTAACTTAGTGTTTTGGAATAATTGTTTAAATTATATTTTACCAACAACTCTAAGTCAAGAATATCAATTAGCCTGGGTGGCTCAGTGGGTTAAAGCCTCTGCCTTCGGCTCAGGTCATGATCCCGGGATCTTGGGATCGAGCCCCGCATTGGGCGCTTTGCTCCGCGGAGAGCCTGCTTCCTCCTCTCTCTCTGTCTGTCTCTCTGCCTACTTGTGATCTCTGTCTGTCAAATAAATAAATAAAATCTTAAAAAAAAAAGAATATCAATTAGCAACTTTTTATTCTGTCAACCTTAGATAAAATCTTCATTTTCTTTTTTCTCCCTTTTCTTTGTTCATGTAATCTGGGATTTTATATCTCAACTATAGTTACCATACTATTTTTAACATTAGAGCCTTTATATTTCAAGCATATTTTTGGATTTTCCCTTCAATTCTAGAAACAGATGTACAGTTTTCAGGTTTTTACTTTAACTGGTTTCTGTGTCTTTTTACCATGGTTTTCTCACCTTTATGTTTGTATTTGGAAAATACCTTCAAGACATCTGTTTTTAAAGAAGGCTGACATATATTGAGAATCCTTGTGTGATGGTTAATCTACATGTCAACTTGACTAGGCTATGATGCCCAGTTGTTTGGTCAAATACTAATCTAAATATTAATGTGAATGAATTTTGTAGATGTGATTAATATTTGCAATCTGCTGATGTTAGGCAAGGCAGATTACCCTCCTTAATGTGGGTGGGCCTCATCTAATCAGTTGAACACCTGAAGAGCAAGAACTGAAGTTTCTTCAAGAGGAAGGAATTCTGCCTCAAAACTATAACATAAAACTCTTACATGAGTTTCCAGCATGGCAGCCTGCTAAGCACTACAATTGTTTGGGGCAATTTCTTAAAATAAATCTCTCTCACTTTTTTTCCTATGTCCTATTAGTTCTGTTTCACTAAAGAGCCCTGACTGATATACCTTGAATATCCCAGCAATATCTTTTTATAGCTATTAAATATGAACATGTTGGCTGAATAAAAAAATTCTAGGCCACAGCTTTCAACCTCTGGGAGCTTCCAACCCTCGTTGTTCAAGAGCAGTAATAAAGCAGCTTGGGCATTTGCTCTTTTGTAGGTAATCTGATATTTAGGCTTGGAAGCTTATAGGATATGTTTCTCTAAGAGTTTTTGCCAAGAAATCTTTAATTTTGGATATTTTCCATTCATATTCCTTGGAACTCAAGTGAGCCTTTTCCATCTGCATTACTTGGATCTTTCTTTAGCTAAGGCCTTTTTTTTTCATAACACATTTTTTTAATTATTGTAAGTTGAAAAGGTGCTAGTGATGACTTTTGGGGGCTGGAAATGACAGGCAAATTATAAGATATAAGACATATCTTAATTTCATAAAGATCAAAATGGAGAGGGAGTATAACTGAGGAAATGTGAAGGATTGATTTTTGCTCTACTGGTTCTGGCCTTTCCTGGGATTTCCCACATTTGGATTTTCCATTCTCCATTCTGTTCCTATTGTATTCCCTCTGGTCGTTTTCCCCTCTCTTCTGTATTTTCAGATTTGCTCAGTGTGTCACTTACTCGTGTTCTGGCATCATTGGGTAAGCTCTTTACTACCTTCAAATGTGATTTTAAGTTCAACATTTGTAGTTACTTAAATCCTTTAAAGAATTTAAATCCTTCCTGATCTTGTTGTATGTTTCTGCTGTTCTTATCCAGGCGGCTTTTCATAATTGCCTATAATCTCTTAGTGATTCTTGTCCTCCAACACTGGGAAGCACTGTCTTTATCCTTGCTTTGGAGAATACCATGAGGTTTCTGGAAATTTTCTTCAGGATACTGCCAGCGATCATTTTCAGAGCCATGTTTGTCTTCTGCCTCATCTGGATATGCTGCTCCCTTTGCTTACTTCTGCTGGACTTCTTTTTCCATAGGTCTTCTCTTTCCCCCTTTCCCAGCTGGCTGGATTCCATCACTTCCACAGGCCAGTCTACATGTGTCTACCTCCTCATTTCTTTGGTAGCTAAGACCCCTCTCAGAATCACAGCCAGAAGTAAGGTTGCTATGTGGGCACCTGGTCCAGGTCCCATCCCCAGGAGCCTCTCACCCCACAGGCCACGCTCTCCACAGCTCCTCACCCTCCTACTTCCACCTTCTCATCTCTGGACCTCTGAGGCCATAACTACATGCAGCCCACAGGCCCCAGAATGCACTGTTCTCAAGCACCTCCTCATTTTGTCAGGAAAATCCCCCTCAAGAGTCTCCAAGTGATTCCTCACAAAGTAAAAAAATGGCCCTGACAGCTGGCAGCTAGCAGCTAACAGCTAGTCTGAAGCAAAGTGTTCCCAAATGAACATAAACAATTTTCACAGAACATAAACAATAATCAGGCAAGGCCACTCTGAATCCATGCCTGAAACGAGGCAGAGACAAGATCATACTACAACCACAAAAATAAACATGTTTCTTTTCTTTACTTGCTGATAGGAGTGACTGCTGCTGCTTCACCAGTGACAACTCTCTAACACTGCTTCAATCCTCCCACCTCCTGGATCAAAATTATTGTACACCCAGTCACCAGACTACCCGCACTTTCTACCCACTCCTCCCAGCTTTATTGAGATATGATGGACATATAACATTGTGTCAGTTTAAGGTGTTGAGCTGATCCACATATATTGCAAAATGATTATCACCAAAGCATTGGCCATCGCCAAGCCACCGCACAAGTGGCGAGAACATTTGAGATCTACTCTCTTAGCCATTTTCTGACAGACGTGCCCCCCCCCCCCGAGCAGGCCTCCACTTCCTGACATACCCCATCCAAATCCAACTCCTAACTGCCCTTAACCCTCCTAGGAATCACTCATCACAAGCCTGAAACCTATCAAAAAGACCTCTTACCAAGCTGTCCCTTGGGTCCTGCCATGTGTTCTCTCCCGTGCTACAATGAGCTAAATAAACCCAACTTTGACCATGGGTAGAGTCCTGGGAGTCTTTGGCTGGTGAGGTTCCATATCCTGAAAGACAAGTCACTTCTGTTATCCTAAGCAGCTATGGTGCACAGTTTCAAATATTCTGATGTATCTATAAGGGATAATTACTGGTAAATCAACCTACTGGTGACAAGAGTGTCCTGAGGATGTGGAAGGGATATTCCCTGAGGTTCTCTGAAATATGGCTCAGACACTGATAGTTGCAGAGTTCTGCCCTGCGCAGAAACCATCTTGGTTGTCTGTGTGTTGTCAGTGTTGAAAGTGATTCGGGGCGGGCGGGGGGGGGGGCTCTGCTTCAGAGTTAGCTGGGCTGCCTGCAAGCTGGGGAGGCCTCAGCTCTCCTTCATCCATCAGTTGGTTAGCCCAGATTTTTTCTCACTTCCTCTCTAGCCTATTGGCCAAAGCAATTCACAGAACCAACTCTGTATCCACAATGGATGGAGAAAACAGTCACAGGGCAAAGGGCGTGGATGCACGGTGGCTATTAAGTAAAGCCGTCCATACTATTATTTAACCTCTCTGTGTCTTAGCTGTAAAATGGAGAAAATAAAACATACTTCACAGAGTTTTATTGTGAAATATACATATAAATATATAATATATTGGGGATAAGTGTTTGCCACCCTATGGGCACCATATAAACATTTTCTTATTACTGTCTTGAGTTGATTATAGTTTCCTGTTAAGAGCCTCTTGCTTTGCCGTTACACATTTTCCCTGGTTTTATTTAATCATCTGTTTGTTTTTGTGGTTGCCTGGTTAACCCTATAGTTGACAGTAGTGCATATTTTCATCAACAGTATTTTTGGCTTACTGTTTCCATAATCAGAGCTTAAGACAAATATGCATTTGGGCTTGTATAAAACCACCCATTTTCTTATTGCTAAAGAATATATTGTAAAGATATTGTATAGATAATATTGAGAATATGTTATAAAGATAGATTATAATTTCCCTTGAATTTTCTTGCCCAGTGTCACTTTATTAGAACTTGTATTATCGATTAAATTCCAACAACATCTCAAGGTATGTGTAATACAATCATTGGGTTATTTTTAAGTGCCTAGAGCATATTTTCATAACATAAAATCTGTTATAAGCTTCAATTGCAACTTTGAGGTTTTTTTCCCCTCTAATGCTTGGTAGAGTTCTCTTCTCCACAGACAAGTGGGATGAGGAGGGATAGATTGTCCAAGGGGTCTGTGAAAGGCATCCCTTTGCATTGTTCAGTCCACAACCTATGTAACCATATGCAACTGAGTGGAACTGTCACTCAGTGGAAATGAGCTTGAGTCAAAAAAGTTGAAGAACCACCCATTAAAAGCAACTCTTAATGTAATTCTCACTGTACCATTTTCCTAAGTTCATTTTACTGGTCTGTCTCTGTTGTTTGTCAAAAATCCAGGCAAATGTTGCCAACACAGACTTTTTAGGGCAAGCCAGCATCATACAGAGACTGAAGCACCTTTTGTTTATTTGTTTATCTATCTATCTATCTATTTATTTTTAGGATTTTATTTATTTATTTGATGGAGAGGAAAGAGCACAGCAGGGGGAGCAGCAGAGGGAAAGGGGGAAGCAGGTTTCCTGTTGAGCAGGGAGCCCAATGTGGGGCTTGATCCCAGCATTCTGGGATCATGACCTGAGCCAAAGGGAGATGCTTAACCAAATGAGCCACCCAGGTGTCTCCAGCAGTTTCCTTATAAAGACAAAAGCACTGTTTGGGGATGGTTGGGATGCAAATATTAAACCTCCCAAAACAAACCTCTCTGAGTTACTGTCTGTTAGCAGAAAGTTTCTAAACTGGTTTTCAAATAGTGTTTTCATTCATTCTTATATAATGGCAAAAATGACTGAACACTTTGGACTATACATTTTTAAAATCTTTCCCAAATGAAATCACCTTTGGTAGAGAACCAAGCATGGAAAATTTCAGCTCAAAAAAATAAATAAATAAGAAGAAAGAAAAAATAAATGACTCTGTAAAATCATGGAGCAATTTAGAAAAAGTGATGGAAAGAAAACATATGTTGAGGCAGTAACACTGCCTCTGAAGTGATTGAGAACGGATGCTTTTGAATAATTGAATAAATAAATTTTTATATAACTGAAGCATGACCTGTTATCATTTTGCATGGAAAGTCATCAGTGTTTCTCACTGTTAACTGTTTAAAATAGTGCAGTGCCAATATTTTTAAAAGAACTGTTAAACAATTTGTGGGACCACAATTCATATTTAAGATCTTTGTCATACAAAAGGAAAAGAGGGGCGCCAGGGTGGTTCAGTCGCTTAGGGGTCCTACTCTTGATCTCAAGTCAGGTCATGATCTCAGGGCTGTGGGATCGAGACCCATGTTGGGCTCTGACGGGAGTCTGCTTGAGATTCTCTCTCTCCCTGTGCCCCTCCCTCCTGGCCCTCTGCTTGCCCCTCAAATAAATAAGTAAATAAATATTTTTTTAAAGATTTTATTTATTTATATGATAGACAGAGATCACAAGTAGTCAGAGAGGCAGGCAGAGAGAGAGGACAAAGCAGGCGCTCTGCGGAGCAGAGAGCCAGATGTGGGGCTCCATCCCAGGACCCCAGGATCACCACCTGAGAGAAGGCAGAGACCTTAACCCACTCAGCCACCCAGGCGCCCCAATAAATCTTTTTTAAAATTGGAAAAGAAAAATGGGAGGGAGAATTCCAGAGATTTGGAATGCCTTAAAAAAGATCTTTCAATAAATATAACAGAAAAGTTTAGTTCTACTTTATACATCCTAAAATAACTAGCCCAAGTATTGAAAATAAGTTTTCGTCTCAGAAAAAAAAAAAAAATAGAAAATACTGATAAAAAAAGAGAAAATAAAAGCCAGCTGTAGCCAATGACCAGAGATAAGCCAGTATTACCATTTGTGTTTATCTTTAGCATTTCAGTGTGCATGTGCACACCTTTAACTTTAGCTAGTCTTACAAAAGTGGGATTATGCCCCACAAATTATTTCATAACTTTCTTTGCACTTCATAACATATTGTATAATGTAAGACTTTAGCATTGTTGCAAAATAAATCCAGTTCCCCAAACCATGTATTTTCCCCTGTAACTGTAGGTAGCACTTTTTATGCTCTTTGGTGAGCTTATTTGATCATTTTGTTTGCTACATTGACTGTCTATCATCCCACCAGGAGCAAAGCATTTAAATTACTAAATTTTTATGTTATCTTAATTTTTAGGGTAAATGAAATTTTCATAATCTCATTTGGGGGGGGGGCTATTCTTTTTTCTTTCAGAGAGAGAGAAAACACTAGCTGGAGAGAAGGGCAGAGGGAGAGAATCATAAGCAGCTTCCACACCCAGCACAAAGGCAGATTTGGGGCTCAATCCCATAGCCCTGAGATTATGACCTGAAATGAAATCAGTTCACTTATTTGCGGAGCATAACAAATAACACGGAGGACATGGGGAGATGGAGAGGAGAAGGGAGGTGAGGGAAATTGGGGGGGAGATGAACCATGAGAGACTATGGACTCTGAAAAATAACCTGAGGGTTTTGAAGGGGCGGGGGGTGGGAGGTTGGGGGAGCCTGGTGGTGGGTATTATGGAGGGCACCCATTGCATGGAGCACTGGGTGTGGTGTAAAACTATGAATTCTGTTACGCTGAAAAGAAAATAAAAAAAAAAAAAAAAGAAAGAAAAAAAAAAAGAGTCAGTCACTTACCCAGCTGAGCTATCCAGACTCCCCTTGGCTCTTCTTTTCTGATGTGCTTTTAAAGGACTTGCAGATAATTTTGTTGAGATCTAATGAAAAATTTTTAAAAGATTTTATTTGTTTATTTCACAGAGAGAGATATCACAAGTAGGCAGAGAGTCAGGCAGAAAGAGAGAGGGGGAAGCAGGCTCCCTGCTGAGCAGAGAGCCCGATGCAGACCTTGATCCCAGGACTCTGAGATCATGACCTGAGCTAAAGGCAGTGGTTCAACCCACTGAGACGCCCAGGCATTACAAAAAATTTTTTTGGTTAGAGAAATGTTAAATGTATAGGTTAATTTGGGGGGAAATCCTTACAAAATTAACTACCCATTTCAGAATATTATATTTAAAGATCCCTTCCTTTATTAAATCTTTTATTTTATGTCTTGGTAAAATTTTGTAGATATATTTATATGTCGATGTTGCCTATTTTTGGTGCATTTCCTCTGGAGTATTTAGCATTCCACTTCTTTTAAAAATGGAATGTATTTACTATATTTTTCTTGATTTTTTAAAAAACAGATTTTATTTATTTATTTGACAGAGAGAGCTAGAGAGCACAAGCTGGGGGAATGGCAGAGGGAGAGGGAGAAGCAGACTCCCCACTGAGCAAGAAGTCCAACACTGGGCTCGATCCCAGGACCCTAGGATCATGACCTGAGCCAAAGGCAGATGCTTAATGACTCAGCCACCCAGGTGAAACATGCCTCCTATATTCTTGAAGGAAAATTTAAGTACTAGTTCAATTTCTTTAAAGGTTGGTTATAGAGTACCAGTATTTATTTCCTCTCTAGTCTGTTTTATTAAGTGGTCTTTTTAAAGGTATTTATCAATTTCATGTGTTTCTAATGTATTGTTTAATAAATTACTCCTAATAACACTTTCTATGTTCTTCATTTTTCCTTATCTGTAGTTTTGCCTCTTTTTCTAATATTTATTTTAATTTTTCTAAGATTCTATTTATTTATTTGACAGCGCACAAGCAGGAGGAACAGCAGGCAGAGGGAGAAGCAAACTCCCCGCTGAGCAAGAAGCCCGCTGCTCCCGGACTCCCAGGATCCTTGGATCATGACCTAAGTCGAAGGCAGACACTCAACCAACCGACTGAGCCACCTAGGTGCCCCTTATTCTCTAATATTTAATTTTGCTTTTTACTTTCTTTATTGATTAATCTTACCAAAGGTGTGACTACTAATGTATTCAAAGAACCAACATTTAGCTTTGTTAATGTTCTCAATTGTATTTCCAAGATAATGAATTTCTGCCTTTATCTTGTTTCCTTCTTTCTACTTCTTCAGATTTATTTTGCTGGTCTTTTTATAGCTTCTTAAGTTGCACACTAAGTAAGTAAGTTCTAGCCTTTCTCCTTTTCTAATATAGGCATTTAAAATATTAACTTTTATTAAGTGTACCTCTTTAACTACAAGTATAACCACAAATATTAATAGGTGATATATTTTTGTTTCAGTTCAATTTTAAAAAATTTTCTTCTAATTGCCAATATGATTTTTTTTGCTCTATGAATTGTTTAGAATATTTCATTTAGAAGCATATTTTAAAATATGCAAATGCAAGGGAATAAAACAGAAAGGCAGATACAGTTCCAAGCAGTAGGCCTCAGACATGAGGGCATCTGGGTGGCTCAGTCAGTTAAGTGTCTGACTCTTGGTTTTTGCTCAGGTCATGATCTCAGGGTCTTGGTATCAAGTGCTCTGTCGGGCTGCATGCTCAGTGAGGAGTCTGCTTGGGATTCTTTCCCATTCTCTCTGCCTCTCCCCCCTGCTCTCTCCAATAAATAAATAAAATCTTAAAAACAAAACAAAACAAAAACAAAAAACAGACATGGCATGATGCTGCCAGCAAATGCCTAGACCAAAGGACATAGAGACGATGAGGAGGGAGGAAAGTCAGAAACTGAAGATTCAGGTTTAAAATATGACAATTAAGTTTGATGCCAGTTGTGCCAGCAAATAGCTGAACCCCATTCCCTTACTTGTAAAGGAAAATAATGATGACAGTTGTCAAATGCAACTTCAGTGACCACAATGTCCCCGAGCAGTGGGAGTTTGTACTCTCTTTTTTACAGGTGAGGAAAAGCTATGGCTTTAAGACATTGTGATTATTTCTGTACAGTAAACAATTTAACCTCGCTCAAAGAGAGGTCTAGGTTTTGCCACACATTAGAGCCAAGATGGTCTTTTCAACAAATGCATACATCCATATGCCAAAAACGAATCTAGGCACAGACCTTATACCCTTCACAAAAATTAACTCAAAGTAGAACACAGACTAAAACACAAACTGCAAAACCCACAACTCTTAGAAAATAATGTAGGAGAAAATCTGGATGACCTTGGCTTTGGTGATGACTTTTTTTTTTTTAGATTTTTATTTATTTATTTATTTTTGGGAGAGAGAGAGAGCATGAGCAGGAGGAGGGGCAGAGGGAGAAGCAGACTCCTTGCCAAGCAGAGAGCTGGATGTGAGACTGGATCCCAGGACCCTTGGATCATGACTGAGCCACCCAGGCACCCTGGTGATGACTTTTTAGATACAACCCCAAAGACATGGTCCATGAAAGAAAACATTGATAAAGGGAATGGTGTTAAATTAATATTGTGTTAAAATTAGAAACTTCTGTTCTGCAAAAGTCACTGTCGAGAGAATGAGAAGACAAGCCACAGGCTAGGAGAAAATATTTGCAAACAAAGATCTGATCAGACTGTTATCCAAAATAGACAAAACTTTTAAAACTCAACAATATGAAAACAAGCAACGTGACTTAAAAATGGGCCAAAGACATTAACAGACACTTCACCTTAGGGCTCCTGGCTGGCTCAGTCAGGGGGGACCATGTGGCTCTTGATCTCAGGGCTGTGAGTTTGAGCCCCATGTTGGGTGTAGAGATTCCTTTAAAGTCTTAAAAAACAAAACTAAAACAGACACTTCACCTAAGAAGATATACAGATCGTGAATAAGCATATGAAAAGATGCTCCATGTCATATCATTGGTCATCAGGGAAATGCAATTGAAAACAATGAGACAACATTACACACCAATCAGAGGGGCCAAAATCCAAAACAACACCAGATCCTGGTGAGGATATAGAGCAACAAGGCTTATTCCCTGCTGGTGTGAATGCAAAATGGTATAGCCACTATGGAATATCGTTTGTCAGTTTCCTACAAAATTAAATATTTTTCCCACTTAATCTAGCCATTGTGTTCTCTGGTATTTACCCAAAGAAGGTAAAGAAAATGTTAAGTCCACACAAACACCTGCACACAGGTGTTTACAACAGCCTTATTCACAATTGCCCAAACTTGGAAGCAACCAAGATGCCCTTCAGCAGGAAAATGGATAAATAAACAGGTACATCCAAACAATGGAATATTATTCAGTGCTAAAAAAGAAAGGAGGTATCAAGCCATGCAAAGACATGGGGGGAACTTAAATGCATCTTACTGAAGGATAGAAGACTATCTGAAAAGAACACATACTATATAATTCCAACTGTATGATTTTCCAGGAAAAGCAAAATGATGGAGACAGTAAAAGGATCAGTGGTTGCAAGGGATTGTGGGGGCGGAGAGCAATGCATCGCAGAGCACACAGGATTTTTAAGGCAGTGAAACTACTCTATGCTGTCCTAATAGTAGATGCATGTCATTACACATTTGTCAAGACTCATAGAATACCCAGTAGCAAGAGTAAACCCTAATGTAAGGTAAAGGACACAGAGTGACAATGACAGAGGTTCATCGTCAATGTAGGTAATACGAAGACACCTTTCTGGTACAGGATTTTGATGGTGGGTGGACACTGTCTGTGGGGGAAGGAAGTATATAGGAAATCTCTGTTCTCTCTACTTAGTTGGTGCTTTGAAGCTGAAAGTGCCCTAAAAAATTAAGCCTCTTTAAAAACAAAACTGAAGATCACTGGACAGAATACTGCTGAAGTCTGCCTCCCAGAGGCCACCCTACCTGAGACCCCACAAGAGGCGATCTCTAACCCTAAGCCAAGAAGTCAGGGTCCCTCTGGCTGGATCCCTGCAGACAACAGCACAAAAAAAGTCTTTCCCTGTCCCTTCAATGTCCCCGAAACCCCACATGTGAGAGCATTTTCTATGCCACAGAACACCAGCTGAGATACAGAGTCCCCTCTGGGTAAAAGAGTTTGTGGGAGTCTCTTCTGAGAGCAGGGAACAGAGACATACACACACACACACACAAAACAGCCCACTGTCCTCCACAGACAGAACACAGCGCAGTAAGCCTGTGACTCATCAAGACCAGTTCTCTAGGTCTGGGCTCACCACTGCTCCCTGATAAAACACTCAACTCCAGATCTCCGATCTGCACATTTACACTGACTTTCTGAGGAAATGCTTCATTCTTGTGGGGGTGGGGGGGTGCGGATTGCAGGCAGCACGCCAGCTGGTACAAGGCCACATTTGGGAAGGCACAGCCTTTCTTGTGATTTTAAAGCCATACACCATAGGTCTGTCTATTCTGCTCGTGTGTAGCTGGTTCCAAACATGAATTCCTCTACCCATTCCACCTACGCTGTAAGACCAGGGGTCACCATTAGAAGTGAGAAGGATAGGGAAAAGTTATCAAAGCCATTGGAGGGAAGAAGGGGTCAGGAGTAAGGGAGAAAAAAGATAAGAAAGGAAAAGGGTCTTCCCTGTTATAAATCCCACTGGAAAAGAGATGAAAACCAAATCCAAAACCCCATGAAGCTCACTCAAGTGCATTTCAGTGGGACCAGCTGCCATCCCCAGCCCTCCACCTGAGCTGGCCTTGCACACTTGTTTGTTCTGGCTCAGAACACCCAGCCCATTTTGCCAGCCGCCCCCAAGTCTGAACTTGCAGAGCAGAGCGTGGGCACAGGTTCTATCTTTGGAAGTTCTTCCTCTCTCTCACCACTAAAAATAAACCATCCCAGCTGTCCAATGTGGTTTGCAACAGACCCTCCCCAGTGACCCCACTCTTAAAACCAAGGAAAACAGAGATGATGTATTAAGTGTGACATGGCTCCCCAGTCACGGCCTCATTCTCTACCCCCACCCCTTCAGCCCACTTCTCTCCATCCAAGACTTCTTGGAAACACTTGATTCAGGAACAAATCATAAGCTATTAAACCATGTGCAGTGTGAAATGACAAACGTTGCCCTTTGGTGCCACCTAGGATTTGGGGTTCAAAAATATGTGACCCGGGCGGGGGTGGGGGGTAATACAAAGCTAGAATCATTGGGAAATACTAAGATAGTGTTTTCTGTAGGAGTAAGGAACAGGGCGGTTATGACTGGGATAGAAACAAGCAAACAAAATATCATGAACCGTGACCTTGAATTGTGCTCACGAGTGGTCATTTCTTCCTGAGGTCAACTTTTCTAAGCAAGAACTACGTGAGTGCCTGTGAGTCATTTCTGCAAATCTGCTCAAACCTGAGCTTTTAATTTTAGACCAGGGATCCAAGTTAAATATTTCATGTGAATAGACCAAGAATAGAAGATGAGAAAAAAAGGAAGGAGGAAGAAAACCCTTCATTAGACAAATTGCAATGCATATTCAATCGACATCCGTGGAGTGTCAATGATAAATCGGGCACTAGGCTACTGATACTTTTACATCCACTAAGAGCCCTCACCTCATCATGCTATTTAAACTTATGCCATCTTGACTTCCATTTCCTCCGCAAGGAGACTACTTGTCCAATTATTCATGCAAAGTTGTCCTGAGTGGAGTTACTTTCCCTAAAAGGTCTTTTGGTCTAGCCACACTTAACTCCAAAGGGAAGAATTTCTCAAAGCCGTACCTACCCTACCCTGTTTGGGCTGGGTAGGAGAGATGCCTGGGATAGCCATCTGCTTGTGGCTATCTGAAAGTTCTCCTGAGGAAGAGCTGGGTGGACTATTTCAACCCAATTGGGGGATGGGGCTGGGGGCGCTTGTCTAAGATCTTATCTCCCAAGATCTGACAATATTCTCCTATTCTCTCCTGTCCACTACAGACAAGGCAGCAAGGGGGCACTCGGTTCTGAACCATCATCTCTTCTTATCCCACTCTTGACTCCCAGGGCAGCCCAGGGTGTGGTTTGAGAAGCTGTGGGCACCCATGAAGTAGACATGGATCCAATACTGCCTTTCTCCAAACTTCCTCTTTCCATGTCCAGACTGGGATCTCCCTGGGGGAGTGACAACTCCCCACTAGGTCTCCATGTTGCGTAGAAAATGACCTGGCATCTGGCCTCCCAGAGTCTGCTCCCAGCTCCAGAGCCCTGTCCCTAAACTTCTGGGACTTGATAAATGAGCTCTATTTTTCTTCTCATGAGATTTTCTACCATTTCACATTATGACCTTAAAATTTCACTCTCCATTCAGCCTCATTGGATTTTAGAGAGCTTTCAGCGTTCGGCCTTGTGTTGGGCCAATAGCTTCCATGGAAGGAAAATCCCTCACTTCTCCTTTGCCTGCCCAGGGACAAGAAGACCAAGTTCTGGAAAATACCATTACAACCCCTGACACTGGATTACTTCCTATTCTAAAAGGCTCCGCCAGAATCAGCTCCTGCCTCACCCCCAGGGCATTGCAGGAACAAGCCCCCCCCTCCCCCCGCAAACTGATGAATGTTTCCTGAGCCAGACAGGTTCCCCCATGACTATTTTTTCCCGCTCACTCACTCAGGGTTTTAGATAAATCCCATGCTCGGGCCAATCATTTTGCAGCCTACCACCCGCACCCTATAAATCCCACCACGGAAATTCAGGTCTTATTCAGGGTTTGTGCTCAATTCTGTAAAGTGCAGTTGTTCTTTAAACCCGCATGGATCTCCCCCATGCCTGAGTGAGGCTGGTGAGCCTGATGCACCCAGGACAGAAATAGTTTGGTTGGAAAGCATTGGCTGCAGACTCTTCCTAGGACCCTTCCTTCTGGGTGGGTGGACAGGTGAACGAGACCTTTTGGCAATAAGCCAGGGGAACATTCAGGTGGCTGCTCAGGGACTCAGGGGCAAGTTTAGCAAGGAAA
Source organism: Mellivora capensis (assembly GCA_004024625.1). NCBI lineage: Eukaryota > Metazoa > Chordata > Mammalia > Carnivora > Mustelidae > Mellivora > Mellivora capensis. Next base: position 3,326 of record PISX010025458.1, on the reverse strand, counting down.
GGGCGCAAGGGAAAAGACTATGTTCTAGGAACTATCCATGCATTATGTTATCTTGGAAAACAGCCCCATTTTATAGATATGAGAAAAGTCAGTCTTAAAGAGTAAAGAATTTGCCCATGGATCCAGATGGTGAAGTCAGGTTTAAGGACAAATCAGACCCCACCTGGGGGGTTGTTCTGTGTGCTGTGCTGGGATGTCTAGACTGAGTGAGCTCATGGTGAAGCCTCAGCAAAGCTATGGGTACACCCAGCTTTGTCTCCAAGGCTCCAGACCTATCTTTCCTTTCTCTTGGGAATTAAATAGCCATTGAAATTTCACAGCCTCGTGGTCATTATCCCTGAATGTTTCAAGCCACCAAGGTGCTGTGAGCATCACAACACTGTGAGAGGAAACACATGGGAGAATATTTTGAACCTAGGACAGAGGAGGAAAGTCAGAGCCTCCATGATCTTTCTGGACATTGGGAATCCCCACCACTGCTCTGAGCATCTGGGGAGGCCCATGCCCCTTCTGAGGCTAACCCACCCATTGTCAGGGCCTTTAGGGACAACTAGAACTAAATTGGCTTGTGCCTCACTCAAAGCTTTTGAGGGTCTTCCAATCATGTCCCTCATCTCCATAAAGCTTAGAGTCCTTCAAAGGCAATTCTCTCCCTGAACCAGACTCCTTCATTCTCCTGAATTCTTTTTCATTCTCTCTGAACTTTCTTGCTTCTTCTGAACCCCTCAATAGAGTCCCCCACCCCAATCCATATTGCCTTTCCGAAATTTTCTTTTCATTGTAAGCAGACTCCCACAGGTTCTAAACCATTTGCAGGAACACTCCCTGAGGACACCAATCCCCCCCAACCAGCCCCCTTCAGTGACAGCTTCTTTTTTTCCCATACCCACACACCACTGGATAATTCTCCAGACCTTCTCCTCTGATATTTCCACCCCTCTGTGGCTCATCCCTGAGCCCTTAATATTCCCAACTCTATGCATTTAGTCTCTGGTCTCAGTCTATCCGTTGGACTTCCTCAAATCCCTTCTGCTAAACAGTAGCATCAAGGCACATAAACATTTATGAGATTTTCAAACACAGCACAGTTATCTCCCCAGTAAACTAAACGAGTCCCATATCCCCAACCAGAAAGAGTACAAAATAATGCTTTTCAAAATGAAATTAATATGGTTTCTTTCTAAATGTAGAGACAACTTCACACTGACAGAGACAATATTCAAAATTGCATCTTGATATGAAAAAAGGTCACACAATTACCAAGAAGCTGATAAAACCAGTGCAAGTTTATTCACAGAGATGATGCTCAGAAAGGGAGTAGAATGAAGTTTCATCAAGTGTCACTTTGCGTATCACTTTGGGATATAATGTGAAAGGTGAATTTTTCTCACCTGTGTGTGTGCTGGCTGAAATTTTCTGTTGGGATCTAATGGGCTGATGGTGTACACACAGAGCATAAATCTTCTCAAGAAGCACATGAAGTCTGTATATGAGGGATATGGTTTAAGTAACATTGCATTCTCTTTACCCCAAACACCCAGGCTATAAGAGAAGAGATTTTGCATATAGTAAAAGATTATTTGAAATCCACGATGTAGACTAGAAGCCGTCAAGTGTTCAGGAAGAAAAGGTATGGCCACACAAAGAATGTCCTTAGATGGTTGGCCTTGACTGAGTGTTGAGTTAGGGTTTCCTCCTCTGAATCCCCATGAGCCCTATGCATATCTCTATCACTGTCCTCATTGTGCCAAATTAGAATTCTATGTGTCAGTTCCTTTAGTAGATGGTCAGCTCTTGGATGTTAGTTCACTGCCTGGCACACAATAGGTGCTCAATAATGATTGCTGAATGAATGAACAAGGCAGTCAATTAGGATTCAGGGAATTGAAAGTGAGGTGGGTTACTTCTTCATAAATTGAAAACTAGAGGCAATTTTCCACACTTCCCCGGGCATGCCACGTCCTTATCTCCCAAAGAGAATTTAAACCACAAGATGCTAGAGAAGAAAACGGATGATCAAAGTAGGTGGACTCTCGTCTGGATGCAAATAATTCACAAGAAGCAGAACTCTGCTGCTATAAACATTGGGGCACAGATGGCCCTTCATTTCACTACATCTGTATCTTTGGGGTAAATACCCAGTAGTGCATTGCAGGGTCATAGGGAAACTCTATTTTTAATTTCTTGAGGAATCTCCACACTGTTCTCCAAAGTGGCTGCACCAACTTGCATTCCAACCAACAGTGTAAGAGGATTCCCCTTTCTCCACATCCTCTCCACCACACGTTGTTTCCTGTCTTGCTAATTTTGGCCATTCTAACTGGTGTAAGGTGGTATCTCAATGTGGTTTTAATTTGTATCTCCCTGATGGCTAGTGATGATGAACATTTTTTCATGTGTCTGATAGCCATTTATATGTCTTCATTGGAGAAGTGTCTGTTCATATCTTCTGCCCATTTTTTTTGATATGAGTATCTGTTTTGTGTATGTTGAGTTTGAGAAGTTCTTTGTAGGTCCTGGATATCAACCTTTTGTCTGTACTGTCATTTGCAAATATCTTCTCCCATTCCGTGGGTTGCCTCTTTGTTTTGTTGACTGTTTCCTTTGCTGTGCAGAAGCTTTTGATCTTGATGAAGTCCCAGAAGTTCATTTTCGCTTTTGTTTCTTTTGCCTTTGGAGACATATCTTGAAAGAAGTTGCTGTGGCTGATGTCGAAGAGGGTACTGCCTATGTTCTCCTCTAGGATTCTGATGGATTCCTGTCTCACGTTGAGGTATTTTATCCATTTCAAGTTTATCTTTGTGTACGGTGTAAGAGAATGGTCGAGTTTCATTCTTCTACTTATAGCTGTCCAATTTTCCCAGCACCATTTATTGAAGAGACTGTCTTTTTTCCACTGTATATTTTTTCCTGCTTTGTCGAAGATTATTTGACCATAGAGTTGAGGGTCCATATCTGGGCTCTCTACTCTGTTCCACTGGTCTATGTGTCTGTTTTTATGCTACGGTCGCCAAACTGTGGAAAGAACCAAGATGCCCTTCAACAGACGAATGGATAAGGAAGATGTGGTCCATATACACTATGGAGTATTATGCCTCCATCAGAAAGGAGGAATACCCAACTTTTATAGCAACATGGACGGGACTGAAAGAGATTATGCTGAGTGAAATAAGTCAAGCAGAGAGAGTCAATTATCATATGGTTTCACTTATTTGCGGAGCATAACAAATAACACGGAGGACATGGGGAGATGGAGAGGAGAAGGGAGTTGAGGGAAATTGGGGGGGAGATGAACCATGAGAGACTATGGACTCTGAAAAACAACC
>PISX010025457.1:0-26133 GCA_004024625.1 Mellivora capensis | reverse complement strand
TGTTGGTGGGAATGCAAGCTGGTGCAACCGCTCTGGAAAACAGCGTGGAGGTTCCTCAAAAAGTTGAAAATAGAACTACCCTATGACCCAGCAATTGCACTACTGGGTATTTACCCTAAAGATAAAAACGTAGTGATCCGAAGGGGCACGTGCACCCGAATGTTTATAGCAGCAATGTCTACAATAGCCAAACTATGGAGAGAGCCTAGATGTCCATCAACAGATGAATGGATAAAGAAGATGTGGTATATATACACAATGGAATACTATGCAGCCACCAAAAGAAATGAAATCTTGCCATTCGCAATGACGTGGATGGAACTAGAGGGTATCATGCTTAGTGAAATAAGTCAATCAGAGAAAGACAACTATCATATGATCTCCCTGATATGAGGAAGTGGAGATGCAACATGGGGGACTAGGGGAGTAGAAAAAGAAGAAAAGAAACAAGATGGGATTGGGAAGGAGACAAACCATAAGTGACTCTTATTCTCACAAAACAAACTGAGGGTTGCTGGGGGTCGGGCGTCAGGAAAGGGGGGTGGGGTAATGGACATTGGGGAGGGTATGTGCTATGGTTAGTGCTGTGACGCTTGTAAACCTGGCGATTCACAGACATGTATCCCTGGGGATAAAAATATGTTTATAAAAAATAAAAAATAAAAAAAAAAGCTGTGACTTTTTCTGTCTGAAGTGGAAAGCACAGTTAACTGTATAGGAGAGCTTTCGTAAGAGAAAGGATTTAAAAAGGAAGAAAAGAAGAAAATGCCTATTCTCTGGAGGCTTTCCATCATTCTGCTATAATTTTAGTCCAGGGTATTTTTGGTATCATCCTTTCTTCCATCCCACTAAAACATGAACCCCAACTCTCTTCCCAGGGAGTGCCAATATTTTCAAGAATTGAAAAGAAAAAGGAGTACCCTTTGTAGTCATGTGGCTCACATCTTTCTTCTACATTTGAGGCTCCTGACTCCCAAAGAGGGAAATGGTTTTGCCTGGGATGTTCAGTGCCAGAGTGGGGATAGGATCTCAGGAATATGTACCTCCCCCACCGCTGCCTCCTGAGCCGGACAGGCTGTTCTTCATTTCAGCAGCAGAATGCTCTGATGCAGCTACAGAATCTTTTAACAGTGGATGGTGCCATCCAGTTACACACAAAACTGTGCCAACTAATTCTTTTCTTTTAACTTCCCCAGTGTCAGTTTTCCAGCTCCCATTTCACAGAATATAAAGAAGCCCTGAGAATCAAAGAACCCCAGTTATTCAAACAAACATGAGTGGCTGACATAGGATGAACTACAGATCTCCAGACTCTAACTGCATATCATTCCTCAATTCCATTCCATTATCCCTACTGAGTAAATAGTACACCTTGAATAAATGTTTCCCTGAATCTCTTGATGAACAAATCAGCTTTTGTTATTAGAGTCATGAAAATGTAGAATTTTGCACTTGAAAAGAACCCTAAAGATCATTTAAATGAAACCTTTCCCCTAATTAATTATGATGCCAGAATCTACTTGCTAGGCCTATTCCTTCTTGAAGAAGAAGGTGGTCTCCATGCTACATAACAGATGTCTTCTCTATTTGTAGGGCTATGTCCAATGTCATGAAAGTTTGAGCTCTAAGAAAATAACTCTTAGGTTGCTAAGATAATTCTAATAATAGCTAATTATTCCCTTGTTATTAATCGTAATGCTTTAATGTATCAAAAACAGAGAGAAATCTTTAGGGAATGGCACCCTATTCTGCAACTATGATACCATGACATTTACTATGTATAAAATACCTTTTTTGAATTACACAGAGATCATTGTATATAACTGCACATTGAAATATGGTCATAAATGAAATGTTACTTCTCTTGTCTATCCTTACTTTTTCCTGACTTTGAATTTCCTTTAATGAATAGCAGGAAGAAATTTCTTTGTCATATATTAGGCTGTTGTACTTATGCTTTGTTTTAGTGGATTTTCAATCAAAGATTTACATTGTCTAATTCAAATTTTCAGATGACCAAACAATCCTTTCCTTATGGCCAGAAATAAGTATGAAGTATCATAAGCTCTGAGACAGAAGTGTTCAACTGCATACAAATATAAGATATTTTGAAATATCTGTAGAGTTTTGAGAAATTAGTTACATATTTGGTTAATATTTGCCACTCCCCATGTGGGCACTGGCCACAATAGAAAAGTCTTTTTTGTTTGTTAATTCCCTCTTAAGATTGTGATTATTTAAAAAAAAAAAGACTGTGATTATTAATAGAGTGGCTAATTGCTTTAGGAATTACTTAGGACCACAATCATAAAAATAAGATAAAAACTGAAATAAACAGACATCGTTACTTCACTTTACTCTAAGTCAGGAAGTTGAATGGTGTGGTAGAGAGGCACCAGACTTTAGTCCCAGAAAGGCTTGAGTTGAAACCCTAGTTATAATGTTTTTTAATCGATGTTTTGGGAAATTCACTGAGATACTTTGGCCCTCTCTTTCCTCATTTGTAGAAAAGGAATACTAGTAACTAATTCTAAGAATTTTTTTTTGAGAATTAGAAGTGATATACATTAGTTAATTAACAAATTTTAAGTACTAGATGTTCATGAGCAGGAAATACTAGTTTTTCCTTTCACAGAGATAGTTTAATAAGTTAACGAAATCATACTACTCCAATCTTTAAAAGTCATGTTTATTTTTATGTCACTTATAAAAACAGATTCTCTTTCACTTTTTAATTCAAATTAGCCAACATATAGTACTTAGTTTCAGATGTACTGTTCAATAATTTATCCGTTGTGTTTAACACCCTATACTCGTCATATCACATGCCCTCCTTAATGTCTATCACTCAATTACCCTATCCCCCAACCCGCCTCCCCTCCAGCAACCCTCAGTTTGTTTCCTGTGGTTAAGAGTCTCTCATGGTTTTTCTCCCTCTGATGACTTTCCATTCAGTTTTCCCTCCAAGCAAAGGAAACAGTCAACAAAACTAAAAGGCAACCAACAGAATAGGAGAAGATATTTGCAGATGACTGATCAGATAAAGGACTAGTACCCAAGATCTATAAAGAACTTATCAAACTCAACACCCAAAAATCAAATAATCCAGTCAAAAATGGGCAGAAGACATGAACAGACATTTCTCCAAAGAAGGTATTGTGGAGGCATGGAGCACTGGGTGTGGTGCATAAACAATGAACTTTGGAACATACACACACAAAATAAGTTAAATCAAATTTAAAAAAAAGGAAGACATACAAATGGCCAACAGATACATTAAAAAAAAATGTTCCACATCACTTGGCATCAGGGAAATATAAATCAATGCCATAATGTTCATTATTAAAAAACATATCTGACCACATCACCTACTTCAGTAACAAATTGGACTAACTGTAACAAATCAAACTAGTTAGCACTGAAAATGAATCAGCACCTCTGATTTATTCAATGTCCTCTCCTAGCATGGCCTCAGTTACTTAGAGCCTCCATCACTTTTTACTTTCTTCCAGTAAAGAAGCTTCTAAGAACTAACACAATTAAAAATAGATCCTTGGTTTGTTCCCGGGTTTCGGCACCAAAAAAAAAAAAAAAAAAAATAGATCTAATGTCAAACTAGGATAAGAACTTATCCACATTCACTGGTGAAAATAATATTATGTGATTAAACTACAAAGATAAACAAGCTAGCTTATCAACTGAGAATGCCAGGAGCTCCGGTCCCTTTGTCATCTGTATTTTTAATAACATTAAAACAATTTTTTAAATGTTGTCTTATAATTTATCACCTGTAGTTTAAAGAACTATTGTGTTCAGATCAGTATGATGTTTGATATGGTGTTGTAAACAGCTTTGTAGAAATGTTTTCTGCTTCTGAAAATGCTCTGATGTGCTTATAACCAGCTGCACAAGAAAGGAATGAATTGGTTCTAGTTTCCCCATGCTTTTACTTGTTGATAATTAACTTCTCAATGTCCTTTTTGTATATCTCTGCTTTCATCTTTCTTCCCTATTACTTAGCCATACTGTCAGCTATAGAGCAGAACTTTTTTTTTTTTTTAAAGATTTTATTCATTTATTTGACAGAGAGAGAGATCACAAATAGGCAGAGAGGCAAGCAGAGGGGAGGGAAGCAGGCTCCACGCTAAGCAGAGAGCCCGATGTGGGGCTCGATCCTAGGACCTTGGGACCATGACCCGAGCCAAAGGCAGAGGCTTTACCCACTGAGCCACCCAGGCACCCAGAGTAGAACTTTTTATATGCTAGCAATTATGGGGTTAAGAAGTATCACAGGAAAATTGCAACATAGCAACTGTTTGGCTAAGGTCATGCCAGAGGGAGATACAAGGCAATGAATAAGAAGAAAAATCACTTAAATGTGAAAAATTTATTAACAAATCAGGAGAAATCAAGTGTGTGTGAGGAAGCTTGATGTTTTGTATTTTGTGTTCTCAGATATATAGTTTACTACCTGTGTCATGACTCTACCATGAGCAAAAGCTGTGAATTATTACAAACTACATAAAGTGAGACTTCTTCACAATATTTCTTCCACTTAAAGGTTTCCTAAATGTAGGAAGACCTTGACTTACACAGACGTGATCCTCTAGGAGTGGGCTCAAGACTCATACATTCCTTGTTATTACTAGAGATGTATAAGAGCTTCTAGTTGCTAGGGTTAAAACTATGAGCAAGAGGACTTCAGGATGCAGACAGTCTGATGAAGAGTAAGGAAAGTAAACAGGACACAGGGGCTAGCTACTGTTACTACTACGTAATAAAAACAACAGAATGTATATGTTTAAACAGAACCTTTCCTTTAGTAGACCATAACCTTCAGCAAGTTACTTTATATGACCCTCTGTTTTGTACATCTATAAAGTATGGATAATAGTTGCCTTCTGGAACAGTTTTATAGGTTAAATTAGATATGTATGGGAAATGTTAGCACTGTGCCTAGAACAAAGTAGGAACTCAATGAATAGGAGCTATTTATGTATTGCTATTATTACCAATGTTAGTTCTACTCTTGGTGGTATAATGCCATGTTAAAAAATCTTTTCCACCCAAGTAGAACATAGACTAGTTATCACATTAAAATATGCAGGCATGTTAAAAAGTAATTGTACCAGACAATATATATGATAATTATAAATGATTGCCAGGGAATCCATGCCAAAGATGTTATTTTTATATTTCTCTCCAAAAACCAAAAAGAGTTGGCATGACATTCTTGTTCATAAAAAGATGAAAGAGAAAGAAAAAAGCAGCTTTCTTGATGGTTACTAGACCCATTTCTCAATACAAAGGTTATAAAAGATTCAAAAAGATTGGACACACGACTATATGTCCAATGTAGATATCTCAATATAAATAACAATTTTTAAAAGATTTATTTATCTACTTGAAAGAGAGGAGAGAGAGAGAATGAGCAAACACAAGCAGGACGGACAGAGGAAGAAGGAGAGAGAATCTCAAGCAGACTCCATGCTGAGCACCGAGCCTGATGCATGGCTCCACCCTGAGATCAAGACCTTGAGATCAAGACCCTGAGATCTGGACCTGAATTGAAACCAAGAGTTGGATGCTGAACTGGCAGTGCCACCCAGGCACTCCAGCATATAAATTACAATTTTTATAGCCTTAATCAACAGTCCAAAAGTTAATATATAGTCAAAGATGAACAAGGACAAAAGTAGCAGTATAATATATCAGGAATATTGGAAAACATCAAATGTGGTTGTCTTTACAGTTTCTAAAATGCAGATAGTTATTGAATTTGTCTGGTTGGCTGTCCTATATCTCTTTGTTGACACAAAAAACTGGTACTTGCCATCACTGTAACTTTTGTCCCTAATTTCATGGTGGTAATAACAATGGCCGTCAGAGGACAGCTCTAAACCCAGAGTGACAGCTGCTGTGACCACAATACTTGTTATAGGTTGGTGAACGTTGATCGTCTCCATGCATGTCAGATCAATCAGGGGCAGTTTTGAACTCCTGGGTGGGAAATGATTCGATGACCAAATACAGCATTGGGGAGGGGATGATGGGAGAAAACATCGTATTGGCAGGCTATTGTAGCAGGCAGAAAAGGGAAGGTTTCGTTGTTGTTACACACTTGCGCTCATTCTGACCCAAACAACTATGCAGAGGAAATGCCAAAGGATCCATAGGGTCCACCTGTCCTCAGAAATACCAATCACACGCTTTGGCTAACAATTCCATTCAAGTGATAGAAATGACAGTTTCAACTTTTTAATTGGGATGTTTCCCTTCCTTATTACATATATCACAGAAGATAGAAGATTATGTGTGAAGACCAGAGTGCTGAAAATAGAGTGACATCAAAATTTTAGCCCTGTTCCCAAATTTCTTCATTTTCATATGGTTACAGATGTTCTTCTTAAAACTATGAAGGTGAAAGTGTGATTAGGAAACTTAATTTTTCATCCTGCTTCTGTAAACCACATTTGTGTTTTTTGGAGCACACTGTTAAAGAAGTTTACTAATACATTGTTAAAGAAGTAAACAAATTTGATAAACTACCTTTATGCCTCCATCATTTGAACTGACTCTTATTTGTTTTTGTGTTGGTGGGGGCTGAGAGGACAGTTGGTGGAATGGCTTTATTGATAGGACTTGAAGAGGCAGACTGTACAAATTGAGAATGTGTGAAAATAAGCAAAAGCATTAATTGTGAGGAAAAAATGCCTAATTCAGTATCTTAAATATCACTTCCCCACAAGGGTAAAGATATCTAGTGATTATGTATTACACAAGAGAGCTATAAAATCAGTAGAGCTGAATCTTTTTAAGCCATATCTCTTTTAAAATGATATTTTAGACTCATTATTATATGAAAATAATGTGCTAAAGTATTACTATGAGGGAACTTTAGTTCCTACTATAATAAATAAGTTCTTAGTTTGCAAGTACTCAGGAAGAACGTAAATAATTAAATCAACTTGAAAAATGTGCCTCAGATATAAAAGTGGCTCAGAGATTTGTGGGTACTTAAGACATAGGAGGAGGAATATAGTAAGATGCTAAATAATTTGAGGATAAGATTGGTAAAGTATTGATTTAAGTAAAACTATGTGAGTGTTGATAGATATGCTACTAGTGAGTATTTTTGTCTCCATTAAGAGTTCACCTCCAGGGGGCGCCTGGGTGGCTCAGTGGGTTAAAGCCTCTGCCTTCAGCTCAGGTCATCATCCCGGGGTCCTGGGATCCAGCCCCGCATCGGGCTCTCTGCTCAGTAGGGAGCCTGCTTCCTCCTCTCTCTCTGCCTGCCTCACTGCCTACTTGTGATTTCTGTCTGTCAAATAAATAAAATCTTAAAAAAAAAAAAAAAAAGAGTTCACCTCCAGGAAATCTTGGATCACAATACTATGATATCAAGGTGAAAAGATGTCTCTAGGAGGTCATTAGCACACATGGAGTCCTAAAAAGTAGAATATAAGGAATGAGGGTCTATTATTGCGTCCAGCGATATTCACTGTGGGAGGGGTCCTAGCTGCTGGGATAAACTATTGGATCCCACTATTTATCACTGAGAAGGGACATCAGGATCCTGTAATGCTATAATACTATCCAAAATGATCCCTTATACATCTTGGATTATTTTGGCTTTTCACTCAGTTTACTATGCAAGGATCAGAATTTTCTGTTTAAAGAAGAAAAATCTTAACCACTTTGCAGTATTAATTTTAATAATCTGGAATTCTGATATAGTCAAATCTTTTGCCAGCTATGTAACAAACTCTGAACTGTAATACATAGAAGATAATTAAAATCACTCAGAGTTAATATTATGCAAATAGAAATGAGAATTAAGCCAATAGGAAACCATTTTTAAAAAACACGCGTGTCTATCAGTTATTTATTATTCCTATTACAAAATCTCTCCAAAATAGTGGCATAAAACTGTAATGATTTACTATTTCCCATAATTTTATGCAGTAGCAATCTGGGTAGTTCTTCTCCGGGTCTAACTTGGGTTCTCTCATGCAGCCATGGTCGTCTGATGGCTTGAAGGGACTGGGAAGTCAGAAGGACTTCACTCACGTGTCTGACAATCTGTGTTCTCTGTTGTTTGGGGCACATTGGTCACCTCCATAGGACTCTTACTTTCTACTTGATCAAAACCATTCAAAAGGCCGGCCTAATACCAAGAAATTAGAGAAGCAGAGCCTACCTCCTGGTGGAAGGAACAGCCACATTACATAGCAAAGCAACATGGATACAGAGATGCTTTCTGCATTTGAAGCATAATTCTCTCCAACACTTTCCACAGCACTCTGTTCTAGTTGCTCCTACTGTGCCTTTCAGTGTTTGCTCACTATGTCCATTCAGTACTTTACTAAGGACGAGTGTAAGACCACAGGCAGAGAAAGGGGAGGCAGAGGCAGGAGTTACAGCAGTAATGAAAGAGCTGTATTTTTTTGGTGTTTTAAATGCAAATTCTGGGGCGCCTGGGTGGCTCAGTGGGTTAAGCCGCTGCCTTCGGCTCAGGTCATGATCTCAGGGTCCTAGGATCGAGTCCCGCATCGGGCTCTCTGCTCAGCAGGGAGCCTGCTTCCCTCTCTCCCTCTCTGCCTGTCTCTCTGTCTACTTGTGATCTCTCTCTGTCAAATAAATAAATAAAATCTTAAAAAAAATGCAAATTCTATCTTAAAAAAATAGTTCATGGATCTGTGTTGACCTTCACATAGGAAAAAATAATTAGCCAAATGTACCAAAGACATTAGAGGAAAAAAAAAAGTGCTCTGAAAAATATTCCATAAAGCAAGGCATGTGGGAAAATAAATGCTTGTTACAAAGCTAAAATAAGTTTACATTGAAACGCACTTACAACCAACATGGATTTCACAAATATGTTTTGTGTAGAAATTGTCCCAGCTATCTTATTCATGCTTTTATTGTTTCTGTTTGGTAATAAAAATATTTTCCAACTCTGAATAAAAACGAGTTTGCATCAGGAAAAAAAACAAAAACCTCAAGAAAGTTTATGTCCGATGATGGTATGGGACATAAACTTTTTTTTCAAATTGTTTAAAAAACAGAAATAAATAGTAGATGTGATAGCTTTTGTGTTTAAATTGGAAGAAAAATATGAAGAAAAAATGATCACTAACAAAATTTCCAAAGAAAATGAAATACTAGGTAGAAGGGAACCACTTAACAGTAGCTGAAAGGGAAATTGATGACAACTGAGGTTCCCATGCCTCTGAACAACCTCAGCTGTTCTGTCCTTAAACTTCAAACAAAGGAGACATTGGACCACTGGGAAATTGCTGCTTGAGAACCTACAATGGCTTCTTTTTAACCAATAAATCAAACTCCTTCTTCTGGAAACATCAGAGTTCCTATATGCAGCTCCCTCTGGAAGTATCCAAGCTGATCTGCTTCAGCTTGCCAGAAGGAGCCCACGGTCTGCTCAGGGAGCCATCCTCCCACTGGCGATCAATCATGCTGATCTACTGTCTACCTACCTGTGCTCATGCTACTCCACCCTGGAACCTGCTGTCTCCTATTCTAATTATTCACATCCCATGCCTTCGAGATGTGCCCACCTCCCACACCCTCTGTTAAAGTCTATCCAACTATTCTAGGCTACACTGACCTTCCTGTTCCCACCTTCCCTAGGGAATTCTTAGAACTGATAACATGCAATAATAAGTATTAGAAAAACAGCAATTCCACTATATTGGATGCTTTTCATGTGCCAGGACAGTGGGTGATGTCATAGTCAGGTTTTCCAGCTTCTGTTCTTTCTCTCAAGTAGCATTCTTACTGCCTAGTGAGCAATGACCTTGGCCTGTTGTATATAGTCTTGAATTAAGGAAAATTCCAAGAGACTGTTTTCCAGTACAAAGCTTAGAAGATAGCTCTTTCTCTCCTTATTCCAGTACCCCACAGGCAATAAACACACGTCTTTGGTTCTTGAAGAAGTGATGGAAGGACTAGAAGAATGGCCCGAGGTCATTTACCTGGTGGTGGAAATCACCAGAATCATGTTCTCAGTGTCCTGTGAAGACCCTTTCAACTATAAGACCACTGTTTTGCTTCTTATCTTTTGGGAGCTGCTTAATTCATGTCATTCCTACATCTGCTCTGGGCAGCCTTCCATTAATTCTTGAGTTCCCTGAACCTTTTCAATAAACTGCTTTACTTCAATTAGCCTGAATCTCTTTCAGTTATTTGCAGCCTGGTATTGTGATATAGCCAGGCACTGTAGGATGTATAGACAGAGCAGGTATAATCCCATGTTCCAGACACAGTCCAGAGCAAAGCTACTTTTTAATTTTCCTGTAACTGCACTTAATGGTTATGTTGTTAGATAGTAGAAATGAATCTTAGCTAATTCAGGTCAATCTTCAACCAACTTAAAATCTCCCCCTACCTGTATTCTCAAGGTTGCTTCTGGTTCATGAGGGTTTTAAGATGCAGGCTGGTCAGGAGGAGGCTCTGTGTCTCCATAGTTACTACCTATCCATGCCAGTGTCCATCGCGATGACTGATTTCCTGCCAGATTCATGGCCATTGTTATAGGCTAAATTATGATCACTTTCCTCAAAGTTACATGTGGAAGCCCTAATTTCTAGGGCCTCAGAATGTGATGATATTAGGAAATAGAGCCTTTAAAGAGATGATTAAGTGAAAATGACACCGTTTAGGAGGGCCTTAATAAAATCTGGCTAGCGTCCTGATAGGAAGAGGAAACTTAGACACAAAAAGAGACATTGGGGATGTGCTTGCACAGAGAAAGGCCCATGTAAAAACACAAAATTAAGGTAGCCATCTGAAAGCTATGGAGAGAGGGCTTCAGAGAGCCAAACCTGCCAACACCCTGATCTCAGACTTCCAGCCTCAAGAACTGTAAGGCTATAAATTCTGTTGTTGAAGTCACCTGGCCTGTGGTACATAGTTAGGGCAGACCTAGCAGACTATTATGGCCATTGCTCCATGTAAACCATTGCTGTTTACCTCTTCTTATTCCTAACCGCTACAGATTTGAATGTGAAGCTCTTTCATATGCTTGCTTGACCTTCCTGGGCAGTTCTAGTTTCCCCTAAAACCCATGTTCTTAAATACTACCTTAGATTGTTTCCTGCCCAATTCTACTATCAGATTGCTTGCTTCATGCTTGAATGCATAGTGTGTCCTCAAGGCAGAGCACATGAGTATAATTAAACTCAAAATCATATTGATGACTTATACCTTCATAGATTTTGGAACTAATTTGCTGTTTGTAGAGACTCTCCACTTTGTTCCAGGACTCCTGTCCCCAGCTAAACTATCCTCTTATGGATCAATGAAAAAGGAATATTGGATGTAGGTCTCCTCACCCAATAACAACTGCTTTATATGGAAACATTTAGGACAAATGTTACGTCAGTTCGCTTTATGCAAAATAAGGTTTCCAAAAAATAACTAAAGATACACACAGACATATACACACACACATAAATATCATAATATTACTTTACATAAAGTTATTAATCTTGGAAATTCTTGAAACTTTTATGTTACTAGGTTGGGATCAAACTGCAACTGGTGTAGTATCCAGTTCAGAGTGGCCACTTAGTAAATATTTTTTTAGTAAATGATGCAGAAGATTATTAACATCAATTCATGCTTTGCTATAGTCAAGGACAATTTGTTAAAGTTGTTTCACCTTTTGTTTTAGAAAGAAATGAGGAAAAAGAGAAAGCTGATTTTCCAGGAGAGAAATGAACAAAATATTGCTGGACAACCAACATCTGGTATCACTTAAGTCTGGACTGGACAGAGAGAAGAAAAAAAGATTATACCAAAGGGAACAATCCCATATTTGCAGGGAAAAGAAGGATATGACACAGTTGGTCTTTTCCGAGATTAAACACTTTCCATTTTGCAGCCTCACTGCAAACAGTGTTTATCTTTGTTCAGGTTTTGCATTTCATTGTCTAGTAAATAAACTCTGGAGGCAACAATGCTAGAATCCTCATTTCCCAGAGAGTGATGCCAAAGTCCCTTAACCTTTCCAACTCCTTAGCAAGCTACTACTGACGGCTGCCATAGGTTAAAAAAAAAAAAAAAGTGCATTAAATTCACATGGAGGGGTTAGGTAGCTGTTCTCCTTTCCAGGAAAGTAAGAAAAGAGAAAGAATGTCCTTTCCAGGTCAGTGTACTATATGATTACCAGGAAATTTGAGTAAATTAAATCAACTTGTGTTGAGAGAACAAATGTTGCAAGTAATAACTCCCATATAAATCAATGGTGAATTGAATGTTGCTCTAGAATGCTTTAGAGCATTATAAAAGCAGCCAGAACTCAGTGTATCTGCAATGTAGCCACATTGTTGTTACATATGAACATATAAATTTCACCTGAGTCCCAACAGCCTGAGGTGAGCAGGATGAAGTATCACACCTCTTGGCCTGGACATCCTAGATCCCCTTACTTGCCGCAATGTTTAATCCAGGTTCATTCATAAGCGTTTTTACTCTAGCCAGCCGATTTAATGGCCCCTTTGTGCAATTATGATACATTTCTTGATTCTATATGACTATACTAAAATGCTATGAGTTATAAACTTTATAACATAGTTACAATATTGATACTAAAATATAAATGGATGCAGGAAGGCTGGAAGCTGACTGGCTATACAGATATGTCTAGTGAGGAAAGCTAGAGACTATGAGAGTCAAATGCAAATATATGTGACAAAAATGAAATTACGGCTTTTATCTCAGAAAACTATTTCCTATAACTGATGTCTCCAATGATTTAAGATCTCTATTTCCAAATGATCTCAGATATTATGTGGTTATAGTAGAGCAGGTGATTCTGGGCAAGAAAATGAAAATTTTAAGACATTGCAATCATTAGCAAGAAAAGAAGCAAGAGTTTAGCTATTGTTCTTTAGGATTATCTATCTGCACATCTCCCCCCCTGCCCCACACACACACACATAAGGGTGACAATTTAGCAAATTGTAAATATTTACCTAGGTAGTAATGGCCCAGATACTCATTAGTTTTCTGCTCCCTTTTGAAAAAAAAAGAATTCTATCTAGTAAAAGGGTATGAGTTTCCTGAAAGAAGTATTCTCTTTCCCACCCTGCAGACTGAGAACTTGCCTTAGAATGTGGTTGAAACTGTTGGCCCAGCTGGTATGCTAATAGTGAATCCTAGAACCTACAGGCTTCCCCAACCAGTCCTTGCAATTCTCCTCCTCACCACCCCAGAGCAATTCATTCCCCTAAAATGATGGAAGAGCTGAACAGAGCATGCATTGTTTCTCCAGACTTTTCAATCAGATCAGTCACTCTACCTTCCCAGGGGTGCTATCAGTAAAGGAGTGGATTCAGGAGTGAGCAAAAATTATCCACTTTAGGGGCTTAGATGGATTCATTAGTGCTCCAGTTCATTATTATGCAAGAAAAGAAGACACCAGTCTCAAACCATTGTGTCTTCAGTCTTCAAGGTCAGTCACATGCCCTCTGATAGGGCAGCCATGGTGACATCTGTCGAGCTTGTAGCAGGAATACAGGTGATTGTTCTGATGAGAAGTGTGGGTTAGAAGGAGTGTGAGGGGGTGCCTGACTGTGGCAAGGATGATTATTACTCATGTTTGTGTCACCAATCCCAAGAGCAGGGCCAGGCACTCATTAAACGTTTCCTGAACATAACTGATATCTAGTAACACTTCTGAAAACAAATATACAATGCTGCATAGTTGCATGGCTACCAAAGATAGTAACTAAATGTATCAACTTGAGAGTTAGACTGCCTGCAGTTGAGGTCAAATATAAGTCACTCTGTGCTTGATGATGACTTGGGTGAGATACTTAGCCCTTCTGTGCTTCTCTGCTCCCTTACCAGTAAAATGCAAATATGGTAGTATCTACCTGGAAGGGTCATAATGTAAATATAAGAGATAATACAAGCATGGTTTAATGACTGACTATTGTAGGAATTAAAATAGTTTATGAAATTATAAAATTACTTATGAACTATACATACACAATTAACTGAGATTGATTCTTCCTGAAGGATTCTTATTATATGGGGAGGTATTTATAAGGACATATACAGATGGTAATGGGAAGGTATCTATAAAGAGCCATAGAGATGGTAGGAGAATAATATTTGGTGCTACCATGATTTTACAGAGCCCCCTTTACCTAAAGAGCCCAATAACTGATGCTTTCATTTGCATACACTTACATTAATAATACTTGGTCATATACCTTCCACTGTGCTAACTGCTTCAGTCAGCATTTCAGTCCTTTATGGCAACTCTGTCTTATATAAGTGTGCAGTCCAGGTAAAAAATCTAGAATGGAGAACTTAATAATATATGCAACAAAATATGCACACGATGTTTTGCCTATAATACTTAAATCATGTCAAATTTTAGAATTTTGACATCCGAATTTCTTTATTTAGAGACAAAAATCACTTGTCTCTGAAGAACAGATTTTGCATAGATTGGAGATTGGTTAAATAGCAATGATTTGCAACAAATTCAGAGAGAAATAAGTTCCTCAACTGGTAAGATGAGCCTTGAAAAATAGATCAAAAGATAATACACCTGAAAAGGAAGGCATCCAAGGGATGTCATGGGCAGGGGCGGCCCCAGCTGACAATCACTGAGCATATACTCTATGAAGGGCTCACTTCAGACTGTTCTATTCCTCACCTGATATACTTTGAGTTCTGCCTGAATCTCTTTGAGGTCACTTCATACTGCAACCCAGTTATTTATTTTCACATCTTATATTTCCCTTAAGGCTTCTTGGTTGTCCTTTACTTTCATAACCATATATTATATCTTGAGAGATTCTCATTCTATAATTAATGGGAAATCTATTTTTTCTTCCACTAACTCTGGGCTGGGGGCTATGGTATAAATTACATTTTTTTTTCCTGGTAAATTCTTTCCTTTTATTATAGTTTTCTATTCACTGAATTATTGATCCTTACTGTGACCAATTTTTAATGACTACTGTGTCCTTTTTCTATATTATGTCCTGATATGCTGGATCTCAAATCTTTCATTCCCCAAAAGGCCCACCACCACAAGGATGAAGTACTTACAAGAGATTTTTCTAAAATTTTGATTTAATAAGAGGGATTTCAGAGTGCCGACTGACTACCAATAACTGAGATTAGAATACTGCTCTCCTAAAAATTCATGAGCCATTTACTGAGAGTGGTTGTCCATAATTCATGCCTGAGAGTATCATCATCTGAGGGAGACTACTCTCAAGACTCTTCTTCTCTTCTTAGGTGTCAATCCTCAACCTCCACCTTCTTTTTTTGACCTTCCTTGTCAAGCAATTGTCTTTCCATTTCTAACCCAAATAGGTCCCCAGAACATCATTTGCCTAAGAGAAAACGCATTAAGGTGCTCATGAGACAAATATCTACCCATTCCTGAAACTTACTCCTATGCAGTAAATGTACCAGAAGAAAAAGGAAAGTGGAAATGAAAATTACCTGATAATGATTATCAAATTTTTAGGTTTTCCTACCAATTTTGGATTATAGAAAAACAGCAATGGAAATGTACTTCCCCTCTGTCCAGAGCAAACTCTTAGAAGTCATATTTTTCTATTACTGTTATCTATGTATATGACTTATCTCTAGCTGTGAGAACCTTAAGGACAACATTTAGTTCTGATTAATAGCTGAATAGACCATAATACCTAAAAAAAAAAAAAAAAAGGCAAGATAACTGAAATGTTATAGGATTGCGTACATTGGGTCTTCAATAAACAGATGCTGAATGAATGGCAGTAGGAGTTATAGGATACATAGAAAATGGACAGTCAATGACCCAATGCTTACTATGTATACACTGTAAGGTAAACATACAGCTGGTTTTGAGGTATGTTCTTCATGCAGAACATTCTAATGGGTGCCATGGATGCATTTCAGAGATAGACGCAAGCATGCTTGCTCACCCTCATGAGCCATGTTATGGTAGTCCCACTCTTATCTGTAGTTTCACTTTCCATGGTTTCTGTTAGCCGTTGTTAACCACAGTCCGGAAGCAGAAGATCATCCTTCTGACATAGAGTCAGAAGGTCAATGGTAGCCTAATGCTATGTCACAACACCAACATCATTCACTTCATTTCATCTCATCACATCTGTATTTAATTATCTCACACATCACAAGAAGAAAGATGAGGACCGTACAAGATATTCTGAAAGACAGAGACCATATTCACATAACTTTTATTAGAGTATATTGTTACAATTGTCCTATTTTATTAATATTATTGTTAATCTCTTACTGTCCCTAATTTATAAATTAAGCTTTATTATAGGTTTGCATGTATAGGAAAAATATAGTATATATCAGTTCTGTACTATCTGTGGCTTCAGGCATCCACTGGGGGTCCTATATATAAGCATGATAATGGAAAACATAACAGTTAGGCTGTCTGAATTAGTGGATAATTTATATCTTGCAAAAGTGAACTGAGAGGAAATAGTAGAGCCCTCTTACTGCATCATGCCAACTAGTTCTTATTACAGTGATGGTACAGTAGCTTAATAATGAAGACACAGAGGCAGAGAATCCTTTGGCTAGATACATTGGTATTTTGCTACCGAACCATGTTGGGAAATTATATAGTAGCATGTGGAGAGCAGTACTTCTTAATTATTCCAATTAGCTCTCCAAACCAGTCACTGGAAGGACTCTTTCTTCCATTCCATATGGTGACAAAAGCAGAATCAAACAAGTCACATTTTCTCCATTTTGAACTTCTCCCATGTTACATGTTACAGTGGAAAGCTATTCTTCCTTATTGTTATTGATAAGAAAAACAAGGCATAGAGGAAGACTCCTTCGTCTGGGTCTTGAGAAAGAAAAAAAAAATATGTTCTCCATTAAATACTTCTCTTTTGGTCATTAAAATGATCCTGTTTTACAAAAGGAGCAGATATTCTGAATTTCTGGCTTGGAGATGATAAAATATAATCCAACCTAAGGCATAGTATTAAACTTAGAACAACCAAAGAGAAAGCCAAGGAAAACCAAAGCCAAAGAAAACTTAGCCTATTAAAGAGGCAACTGAGTATAATAAACTGCATTTATTTGTTGCCAAAGAATTTAATAAATAACTTTGGATCTTACAATAAATAAATGTTCCTTAGACAGATTAGAAAATCGATATGAGTAAATAAGAGTACAGAAATCCCCCCATATCCTATTACCCAGAGGTAACCACTATTTACCTCTGGACCTATTCCTTTCCACATTTTTATTTATGTATTTTTGTATTCAGATATATTTTAAAATAATAAATAGCTTCACACATAAAAAAATATGTTCTCACTGATCTATAGGAATTGCATGATAGGTTTTTTGTTTGTTTGTTTGTTTGTTGTTTTCAAATGTTTTGGTCAAATAAGGTTACTCTCTAGGAGGAATATAGTAGTTCTTTGCATATGATGCAAAATGATTGCATAATTTTTAATGAATAATCTTCTTAACTGGCCACTATAGGCTGATTCAATATTATGTCTGCACAAATTCCTAATTCTAGCCTCAGATAATAGCATTTTTTTCCTCCATGTAAGATTTAAATTATTCAGCTAATACTTATTGAGTACAACTTTATATGCAGTACTATAAGAGGTGTTATATAAAATAAAGCTGAAAAACTTTATAGTTTAATATGGCTACTGTAAAGACTCTTCGCCTCTAAAAGATGAAACAGAAAGTGAGGTAGTATCACAAATGAATTTTAAACCCTCACAAATTTAGAAAATGTCATTCTTAGACAAAAAGTTAGAAGTTTAAGAACATATAATTTCATAGCAAATATTTCATTCTACATTTTAATGAACAAAAGTTATTTTTATAAGGTGACAAGCCTATGTAATTGAATTTAATTATGAGTTAATATGATTTAATTTTCTAATTTAAACCATTTACTGAATCATATAAAGTGTTTGTCTAAAGAAATATAAAAAAACAACATTAATCATGTTCAAAACACTATTCTCTACGTGAATGTTTTCATGAATGAATATGTTTTTGCTCAGTCTTAGAATTATTGAATGCCTATAATTTAAAAATAGTAGGAGGGTTTGTTTCTGTATCTGGCTATTACTCATTTTTTTAAAAAGATTTTATTTATTTATTTACTTGACAGACAGAGAGAGAGAGATCATAAGTAGGCAGAGAGGCAGACAGAGAGAGAAGGGGAAGTAGGCTACCTGCCAAGCAGAGAGCCCAATGTGGGGCTCCATCCCAGGACCCTGGGATCATGACCTGAGTTGAAGGCAGAGGCTTTAACCCACTGAGCCACCTGGGTGCCCTGTTACTCATTTTTAATATCCATTTCAAACAACCAAAATCCACACTGTAACAGAATTCAGTTAATGTATAAAATAATAGAAAAGAAAATAATAACAAGAAATAAACAATGTTACAAATAATGCTTATTAATACTGATAAAACAATGCACTCATAATATACTCTTAATTTAACATTATAGCTGGTTTTTAATAGATTAACATATTTTATTGAATATTTACTCACTCAAAATAAAGCAAGATACTATATAAGATACTGTAATAAATATGGTGAAATCCATAGTCCTCAAAGAGATTAAACACTGCTTAAGAGCTATTTCATATATTTGTAGAATAAAACAGTAAAATAAAACATAGATGAGGTAGTCATGTAAAAGTGTAAACAAGGTTCAAGAGAGGTAGAGAGCTTGTTCCTGTTTGTTTAAGGAGAAGTCATATTGAGAAGGAATTAAGTAGATAGAACTCAAGAAGATACTTAAGGAATTAATAATATTTTTGTTAATAAAACTAAAAATAAGGAGGTAAAGAGTGACCTCCAGGTAGAAGAAACAATATATTTATAGATATTAAAAAGTTTAATGTCTAAAACAAAAGTTTAGATGGGGTAACCTTAAACCTGATTTGCCCAAGACATTGCAGGTTTATTATGCATTGTCTTAACATCCCCTTTCCATCTCAAAAGTGTCCGTTTGGGGACGCCTGGGTGGCTCAGTCGATTGGGCGGCTGCCTTTGGCTCAGGTCATGATCCCAGCGTCCTGGGATTGAGTCCCACATCAGGCTCCTTGCTCGGCGGGGAGCCTGCTTCTCCCTCTGCCTCTGCCTGCCACTCTGTCTGCCTGTGCTCTCTCTCTCTCTCTGACAAATAAATAAATAAAATCTTAAAAAAAAAAAAGTGTCCATTTGGATTATACTTTACATAGCCACCCTAAATACAGAGAAATCAGAAACCTCAAAGACCACTTACAGCTAATGATAATAAGTACAAAACAAATCCAGAAGGAGGTAATGAAAAGTGGGAGAAGAAAGCATAGAAAACAAATCCAGAAGGAGGTGATGAAAAAGTGGGAGAAGAAAGCATAGAAAGGTCATTATAACTGGGTCACTCATTATAGAATTTAGTATTCCTCACACAAAACATTACAGTTAGCCCAATTTCCATGTCCATAGGGAATAACCGCAACATAACTTTTACATTGATTGTATTTCACTTTGGAATCACAGTTATTTAACCTCATAACTTACTTTTCTAATTTTTAGTTAACACTTATGGTGCGCCCCAGATGGCTCAGTTGGTTACGCGACTGACTTTTGGTTTCGGCTTAGGTCATGATCTCAGGGTTGTGAGATAGAGCTCGTGTTGGGCTATGGGCCAGGCATGGAGCCTGCTTAAGATCCTCTCTCTCTTCCTCTCCCTCTGCCTCCCCCCTCATTCTCCACACTCACGAGTGTGCATGTGCACTCTTTATAGTTTACACTCATTAAAATAAAATAGTTTACACTCATTAAACCAATACCAGCTCAAATAAAAAGAAACTGGTCATGATTGTGATAAGTAGTCCAGAGACCTCAAGCAATCTATCAAATGGATTATTCACATGCGTATAAAACAGAATTCCTTTGTGGGAGAAAGACTACTTTGTACATGTTTCTTTTAATATGATTCTGTTTATTTTTATTCAATTCCTCCATTCAATTTCAACCTTCCTGCAGGCAGTGACAATTCCTTTCCTATTTCTAGTAAAACACTTGTACACATGACATAAATAGTGAGGACTGATGGATTAACTGAGCAGTGTTCCATTAGAAAAGGAAATCTGCAAGGAGTACGTGTATGTGTATACCAGCCACTTAAATGTCTCACTAGCTACACTGTGTATGCAAGTGTTTCAACAGCTTTGCATCTGTACTGCTAACCTAGCACAGTGACACATCTAGCAAATTTCCCTCATCAGCATCATGCTGTTGGCCCATAGGCCTCATGGTTGCCATTTTTATTATGTAGTATTTTTCCTACAGAAGTCTAATCTCAATGGAGAGCACTTAGAGAGGAAAGAAAATACTTTTTGTAAAAGAGCTATATTTATTATATGGAATTATTGATAAGTTTTCAGCTATTTAAAAGCCTATTTGGTTTTCTTAAAACATCCTCTTCATTGGACAGGTATGATAAAGATTTAATTGGTGAAATATACATTAAGGAACATCAGCAGGTTAAAATAATTAATATTGTCACAAACTAGAATATTGGATTTGCCCATTTCTCTGAGTTTTACTGCTTTCTATATCTAATAAGTTTATGTATAAGTACCTGTATGACCATGCATCAAATGGAAATTGTGAAGTTTCTCTTGTTAAGAATTTGGATTTTTCAAAGTGTAAGTATTGTAAGAATTTTTCAAAGGGTTTTTCAAAGTGTAAGTATTGTAAGAATAGTCTTAAATTGCTCAAATCCCTTTATTTTATTTACCCTTTTTCATTGTCACTTAGTAATTATTGATGTGGCTTTCCAGAAAGAATGGCTTAGTATTTAATTTGTGGTGGAAATAACAAGAGACTATTTTCACATTCACCATTTACAACTGGAAAAATAAAAATAATTATCTTAATGTTAATTATCTTAATGTTTCAAGTATTTGATGATGCAATAAAACCTGAAGGTATAAAATAGACCCTGGAACATTCTGGGAAAATGGCACTATGTTAAAACTATCTGGGAGTCCAAGATACTGACATAGGAAGATCTTGAACTCAACCACTTCCATGGGTCTAATGAATCTACCTCTAAAGAGAGAAATTCTTCCTGAAGAACTGAGGGCTGACCAAACAGCTTCTGTGCAACAAGTGACAGAGACAGAAGTCACACAAGGAATGGCAGAAGAGACAGAGACACCATAAGGAAGGGAACCTGGGCCTCTGATACTACAAACGACATGACATTAGGTAGGACTGAAGAACTGTAAACATTCACCTGCTCTGGAGCACAGGAAAAAAGCCACAGTTTAAAAGAACACCTAGAACAAAGAAATGAGCCCTAGAACCCTGACAAAAGGAAGGGGCACTGGAACTCTCTCCAGGGTTGGAGGTGCTGGTGAGTGCCGTTATTTACATTCTGCCTCCAACTTGATAGTGCAGACAGAAAGAAGCAGGATCTGAACATCCTAGCTGGGCTCCTGACTCAGTGAGTGTTCTTTGGGGTCAGGGAGCTAGTGAGCACTACTTTTATATTTTTCCTCCATCTTGATAGTACAGATGAAAGCAGGGTATGGTGCCCTAGTCAGCCCACCACCTCAGGGAGCCTTGGGCTCCTAATTCACACTGATCTGATCCATCCTCCCAAGGCAGCCCCCTGACCTATGCCCATCCGAACTCCAGCTGTCCCATCAAGGTGGCCCCAGGGCAGTACATACTAGGATACCCCTGGACAATGCCACTATGGCTTCAGCCATCATACAAGGTAACACAGATGCAAAAACCCCCAAAATACCTCCAGGACCATATATACTCTGGTTCCAGAAGACTCACCAAGGTATCTGCTTCTTAGAATGCCCTGGGACCTCTCAGCCCATTTCTACTTCAGCTCCAGCTGTCCCACCAGAGCCCCCCTACAGCAAGCACCACAGGACCAGCTGGCCCATGCCCACTTTAGCTCCTGCCCCCACCCTGGAACACCTTAAGCCCATCCCCACTTCAGCTCCAGCCATTCCACCAGAGCGGCCCAGCATGGGGTGCCAGAGGGCCCCCAGCCTGCACCTAGTATTCCTATAGCCAACCAGTGCAAACCTCCAGACCCAGGCACACCATACAGGAGCCAATCCTCATAAGGTCATTCCTTTAAAGACTAGAAGAAGGAGCTGTTCCTATTAAAGTACAGAAATAAATACAGTTTGAAGGACACAAAGGTAATATATAAATAGATATCTGTTGCATTTCTATGCACTATTAGCAACAGAGCAATTAAGAAAACAACCCCATTTATAATTTCACCAAAAATAATAAAATACCTGGGAATAAATTTAATCAAGGAGGTGAAAAATCTGCACCCGGAAAATTATAAGACACTGATAAAGAAAGCTAAAGATGTTATAAACAAAAGGAAAAATATACCATGATCATGGATTTGGAGAATTAATTTTGTTAAAATATGCATACTACTTAAAGCAATATAGAGATTCAACATAATCTCTATCAAAATGCTAACAGTATTTTTCACAAAACTAGAATGACCTTCAAATTTGTATAGAACCACAAATGACCTTGGCTAGCCAAAATAATCTTGTAAAAGAAAACAAACAAGGAGGTAATAAAATCCCAGATTTCAAGTTATATTCCAAAGTTATAGTAATCATGACAGTATGGTACTGGCACAAAAAATAGACAAAAAGATCAATGGAAAAAGGATAGAGCCCTTGACAGTTATATAGTCAATCTGCCATAATGGAGGCAACAACATGCAATGGAGAAAGGACAGCCTCTTCAATAAATGGCAATGGGAAAACTGGACAGATACATGAAAAAGAATGAAACTGGACCACTTTCTTACACAATATACAAAAATAAACTCAAAATGTATTAAAGACCTAAATGTGAGAACTGAAACCATAAACTTCCTAGAAGGAAACATAGACGGTAATATCTTGGACATCAATCTTAGCAGTGTTTTTCTTGGTATGTGTCCTTAGGCAAGGGAAACAAAAACAAAAATAAGCTATTGGGACTACACCTAAATAAAAAACTTTTGAAATCCAGCCTACTCTATCAAAGAAGATATTCGCAAATGGCATATCTGATAAGGGGTTAATATGCAAAAAATATAAAGTACTCATATAATTCAACACCAAAACCCAAATTATCTGATTTAAGGTTAAAAAAAAATGGCAAAGGAAGTGAAGATTGTTCCAAAGGAGATATACAGAAGGTCAATAGACATACGAAAAGATGATTAATGTCACTAATCATCAAGGAAATGAAAATAAAAACTGCAATGACCACCTCATACCAGTCAAAATGGCTAGTGTCAAAATGACAAGGAATAATGTGTTGGCAAGGATGTAGAGAAAAGAGAACACTCATACACAGTTTGGCATTAAACATAAGTTAAAGAAAGTTAAATTACAACAAAATGTTATGAAAAAGTTTCATCATGCTGACCTTAACTTCTTATAGTAACGAATGGAGTTCTGTCTATGCCTACAATATTCTACACAAGCGAATAATTGATTTTTACAATGATCTCATTAATAAGTAACTTTTTATTTTATTTTTTTAAAGATTTTATTTATTTGACAGAGAGATCGCTAGTAGGCAGAGAGGCAGGCAAAGAGAGACGGAAAGCAGGCTCCCTGCTGAGCGAGAGGCCAATGTGGGGCTGGATCCCAGGACCCTGAGATCATGAAATGAGTCGAAGACAGAGACTTAACCCACTGAACCACCCAGATGCCCCAATAAGTAACTTTTTAATACAAACTTCTCATTTAAATTATAGGCAAATGCGAAACCCAACTTTTGCATTAACATGGACTGGACTGGAGGAGATTATGCTGAGTGAAATAAGTCAAGCAGAGAAAGTCAATTATCATATAGTTTCACTTACTTGTGGAACATAAGGAATAAAATGGAGGACATTAGGGGAAGGAAAGGAAAAGTGAATTGGGGGAAAGCGGAGGAGGAGACGAACCAAGAGAGGCTTTGGACTCTCAGAAACAACGTAAGGGTTTAGAGGGGATGGGGTGGAGGGTGGGTGAGCCTGGTGGTGGGTATTAAGGAGGGCCCGTATTGCGTGGAGCACTGTGTATGGTGCATAAACAAAGAATCTTGGAACAGTGCATCAAAAACTCATGATGTATTCTGATGGTGACTAACATAACACAATAAAAATAACTAACTAACTAACTAAATTATAGGCAAACACAGTATATTAATGCTCAAATAATGAGATACTACTCAACAATAATGCAGAAAAGTAAATAATTTTTTTGAGTTCCACTTTTTCATATGTTCAGTGAAGTTATTTATAACTATTCCACAGAACTCTTAAGGTGATGAAATGAGTAATATTTGTTAAAAATGTAGCAACATTTCTTGTTCTTTAGGAATGCACAATCACTTAAAAATGAATAAACACAGGTAACCCCAACCACATATAATGCTTCTACATGATTAAATATGTACTGCCACAAAAAGTCAATTTTTATCAAATTTGGATATCTTATAGACCATATTCTTCAAAATATGCCTTTTAATGAGCTGTAAATTTCCAGGGTTTCTGTTGTCTGTTTTATTGTCTTCTCCCCAAATTTTCAGTATATTATCCAGTACATATGATTAAGTGGCTCTTTAATACAACAGAATCTAGCAAAGTCAAAATGTTATTCTCTTCCTACGTACACTAGTGCTTTTATTCATTTCTTACATTCTGGTAGAAGATTCTCATTTTTGACATACTACAGCTCAGCTGCAACTTTCTTGAAGTCATATGTGGGAGCCTCAGCTGTTAGAAAAAAATAAAAAAGAAAGCAAAGAAAAATCTACTCATAGTGCTGTATTTCACAAACTGGCAACTTCCATTAATATAGTTCTAAAGATTTTCACTACTTTTAGAGTCAACTTAAAATATAAACTGCACTTCAGACAGATAGTTGGTGCTCAGATCCTCTGCTGGAGACTGTGGTTTCGAAAGGGTGGATCTCCATAAATCTGTTTATAATTTTCCTCTCACAGAGTTCTTCTGTAAAGTAAGCTTGATTGGACTTTAAAGCAAACTTGGTCCATTTTGGAACTTTTAATTAATAATAAAACTTACAATTTGGGCCACCCATCTTTAAATAGCCATGCAATTGCCTTAGATGTATTTTCGTACATATTTGGCATTTCACTTGTTAGAGCTTCCATACTACAAGTGCTGTGATATTTCATGAGGATTTGTGTCAGAGAACCATGAAATGAAGTACTATTAATGTCTGTCCAATATATACTTTGTGGTATTGTCAATTTTTTCTAAAATGCAGATAATTACCAGATTGTCAGAGGGAGATATTAATTCCCTAGAAACAAATGCAAATGTGAAGAAACATGCTGATTTTTTGAAAACACTTTTCACAAGAACCAAAGGACAATATGTAATTTTCAGATTTTAAAAATTCCTATTACAGTGATTTTTATGTCCTTTTCTTGCATGGTATTTCTCATTAACTAAGTCTGAGTTGAAAACAACTTTTCCATTTATATTGATAAGTTTAGTGAATTGGGAAAGGTAGTGAACTGGAAAAATATAAAATTGACTCTGTAATGATGTTTATTAAAGAATAGGAATTTTATACATAAATGTATATTTTATTTCCTAAAATATGTTTATTGTCTACTTTGTCTATTCAGGACTTTTTCTTTTTTCGCTGTCAGGAGAAAATGCATGACAATGGAGTCTTGCTTTTAAACACCAAGTCTGTACAAGTTTCAAAAAGATATGAAGAGAGACTTTTCATTAGAGACCATGATTACCAACAAATTACCAAGGTTTAGAAAGTTAAGAACTTGTCACAAGGTCATTTTACTAGTAAGTGGCAAAGTTAGGATGTGAACCTACATAATTGTACCCCAGATCTAGTATTCTTAATCTTTATGTAGTATTTTAAAAAATCCTCATTGATCATCTTCCTCTGCATAGTACACTAACTCTTGAAATGCCTCATTATACTCCTTTTTCCTCAAACAAGCTCCTCTTTTTCCTTGTATAGATTCTACCATCCTTAATCCTTAAAAAATTTTTTGATGCATTTTCCATATCTGTATATATGTATGTGTATG
>PISX010025456.1:0-26160 GCA_004024625.1 Mellivora capensis | reverse complement strand
AAAGAACCAAGATGCCCTTCAACAGACAAATGGATAAGGAAGATGTGGTCCATATACACTATGGAGTATTATGCCTCCATCAGAAAGGATGAATACCCGACTTTTGTAGCAACATGGACGGGACTGGAAGAGATTATGCTGAGTGAAATAAGTCAAGCAGAGAGAGTCAATTATCATATGGTTTCACTTATTTGTGGAGTATAACAAATAACACGGAGGACATGGGGAGATGGAGAAGAGAACGGAGTTGAGGGAAATTGGGGGGGAGATGAACCATGAGAGACTATGGATTCTGAAAAACAACCTGAGGGTTTTGAAGGGGCGGGGGTGGGAGGTTGGGGGAGCCTGGTGGTGGGTATTGTGGAGGGCACGCATTGCATGGAGCACTGGGTGTGATGTAAAACTATGAACTCTGTTATGCTGAAAAGAAATTTAAAAAAAATAAATAAAAATAAAATAAAATAGATAAACCAAAAAAAAAGAAATAAAAATAAATAAAATAAAAATAAATAAATAAAAAGGAACTAATTAAAAAAAGAAATAAAAAAAAAACTCTCCACCATGTAGAGATAGAGGGAACATACCTCAATATCATAAATGCCATCTACAACAAGCCCGCAGCAAACATCATTCTCAATGAGGAAAAAACTGGGAGCTTTTTCCTTAAGGTAAGGACCATGACAAGGATGCCCTCTCTTGCCACTATTGTTCAACATAGTACTAAATGTCCTAGCCTCAGCAAACAGACAACAAAAAAGAAATAAAAAGCATTCAAATTCGCAATGAAGAAGTCAAACTCTATCTCTTCACAGATGACATGATACTTCATGTGGAAAACCCAAAAGACTCCACCCAAAAATTGCTAGAACTCGTGCAGAAAATCAGCAATATGGCAGGATACAAGATCAATGAACAAAAATCAGTTGCTTTTCTATACACTAACAATGTAACTGAAGAGAAATTATGGAAACAAACCCATTTACAATTGCACCACAAACCATACCTAGGAAAATAAACCTAACCAATGAGGTAAAAGATCTGTACTCTATAAACTACAGAACACTTACGAGAGAAATTGAGGAAGACATGAAAAGATGGAAAAATAACCCATGATCAAGGATTGGAAGAAGAAATATTGTCTATGCTGCCCAAAGCAATCTACACATTCAATTAAATCCCTATAAAAATACCATTGACATTTCCACAGAGCTGGAACAAACAATCCTAAAATATGTATGGAACCAGAAAGACCCCAAATTTCCTGGGCAATGTTGAAAAAGAAAACCAAAGAGGATGGCATCACAATTCCAGACTTCAAGCTCTATTAATTTTTTTTTGTCTTTATGTATAGGGGTTTTTTGTTGTTTTTTTTTATTTTTTTTTAATTTCATTTATTTTCAGCATAACAGAGTTCATAGTTTTACAACACCCAGTGCTCCATGCAATGCGTGCCCTCCATAATACCCACCACCAGGCTCCCCCAACCTCCAACCCCCTGCCCCTTCAAAACCCTCAGGTGGTTTTTCCGAGTCCATAGTCTCTCATGGTTCATCTCCCCCCCAACTTCCCTCAACTCCCTTCTCCTCTCCATCTCCCCATGTCCTCCGTGTTATTTGTTATGCTCCACAAATAAGTGAAACCATATGATAATTGACTCTCTCTGCTTGACTTATTTCACTCAGCATAATCTCTTCCAGTCCCGTCCATGTAGCTACAAAAGTCGGGTATTCATCCTTTCTGATGGAGGCATAATACTCCATAGTGTATATGGACCACATCTTCCTTATCCATTCGTCTGTTGAAGGGCATCTTGGTTTTTTCCACAGTTTGGCGACCGTGGCCATTGCTGCTATAAACATTGGGGTACAGATGGCCCTTCTTTTCACCACATCTGTATCTTTGGGGTAAATACCCAGTTCCAAGCTCTATTATTAAGGTGTAATCACCAAGACAGCATGGTACTGGCACAGAAACAGGCACATAGATGGAACAGAATAAAGACCCCAGGAATGGACCCTCAACTCTATGGTCAACTAATCTGCAACAAAGCAGGAAAGAATATCCAATTCTATCAAAAAAAAGAGATAGTCTCTTCAATAAATAGTGTCAGGGAAATTGGATAGTCAGAAGCAAAGGATGCAATGGGATCATTCTCTTACACCATACACAAAGATAAACTCAAAATGGATGAAAGACTTCAAAGTGAGACAGGAATCTACCAAAATCCTAGAGTGGAGGGTTGCCTGGGTGGCTCAGTTGTTAAGCGTCTTCCTTCAACTCAGGTCATAATCCCAGGGTCCTGGGATCAAGCCCCGCATTGGGCTCCCTGCTCAGCAGGAGCCTGTTTCTCTCTTCCCCACTCCTCCTGCTTGTGTTCCCACTCTTGCTGTCTCTCTCACTGTGTCAAATAAATAAAGAAAATATTCTTAAGAAAACCCTAGAAGGGAACACAGAAAACAACCTCTTTGACCTTGGCTGTGGCAATTTCTTGCTAGACATGTCTCCAAAGGCAAGGGAAACAAAGCAAAAACATGAACTATTGGGACTTCATCAAGATAAAAAGCTTCTGCACAGAAGTCAGCTAAACTAAAATGCAGCCCACGGAATAGAAGAAGGTATTTGCAAATGACATTTCAGATAAAGGGCTGATATCTAAGATCTATAAAGAACTTCTCAAACTCAGCACCCAGAAAACAAATAATCCAGTCAAGAAATGGGCAGAAGACATTTCTTCTTCTGAAATGAACAGACATTTCTCCAAAGAAGACATCCAAATGACCAAAAGACACATGAAAAACTACTCCACATCCCTTGTCATCAGGGAAATACAAATCAAAACCACATTGAGATGCCAGCTTACACCAGTTAGAATGGCCAACATCAACAAGACAGGAAACAACAAGTGTTGGAGAGGATGCAGAGAAAAGGGAACCCTCTTACACTGTTGGTGGGAATGCAAGTGGGTGCAGCCATTCTGGAAAACAGTAAAGAGGTTCCTCAAGTTAACAATAGAGCTACCCAGTGACCCAGAAGTTGCACTAATGGGTATCTATCCCAAAGATACATATGTAGTGAAAAGAAGGGCCGTATGCACCCCAATATTCATAGTGGCAAAATGGCCACAATCAACAAACTGTGGAAGGAGCCAAGATGCCCTTCAACAGATGAATGGATAAAGAATATGTGGTCCATATATACAACAGAATATTACTCAGCCATCAGAAAGGATTAATACCCAACTTTTGTATCAACATGGATGGGACTGGATGAGATTATGCTGAGTGAAATAAGTCAAGCAGAGTTAGTTATTGTATGGTTTCACTCATGTGTGGAACATAAGGAATAGCACAGAGGACCACAAGGGAAGGGAGGGAAAACCAAATGGGAAGAAATCCAAGAGGGAGATAAACTATGAGAGACTCCGGACTCAGGAAACAAACAGGGTTTCAGAAGGGAGGGGTGGGAGATGGAGTAGCCAGGTGGTGGGTCTTAAGGAGGGCATGTGTTGTGATGAGCTCTGGGTGTGATATGCAACTGATGAATCATTGAACTCTGTGTCAAAATCTAATGATGTACTGTATGGTGACTAACATAACATAATAAAAAGAAAGTTATAGTTTAAAAAAAAGAATTTAATTCCAAAAGAGATAAAAAGGAATATTGTATAGAAAGGTCTGCAGTTACTGATTACACTACAAGTTCAATTTTAAAAAGAAATAGTTTTTTATGAGTACACTACTGATTTTTAGAAGCTATCATTATCCTTGTGCTTTATTCTCTAAGCCAAAAAAGTTAAATTCTGTTGCCCAAAAGAAGGAAAAAAAGATAGTGATTTCATTTCCTTGGGACATATACTCAGAAATAGCAATGCCGAATCATATTTTTACCTTTCTGAGGACAATCCATACTGTTTTCCACAGTGGCCACACCAGGTTGCATTCCCACTGACAGTGTAGGAGGGTTTCTCCACAGTCTCGCCAACACTTGTTTCTCATGTTGTTAATTTTAGTCATTTTGGCAGGTGTGAGGTGGTATCTCATCATGGTTTTGACTTGCATTTCCCCACTGATGAGTGACGTTTAGCATCTACTCACATGTCTGTTGGCCACATGGATGTCTTCTTTGGAAAAAATGCCGGGTCATGTCTTCTGCTCATTTTTTTTTTAACTGTCTCCTTAGTTTTTTGCTACTGATTTGTTACGCAGCCCTTAAAAAGAAGGAAAATTCTAACATTTGTGGTAACATGGATGTCCTGGAGGACGTTAGGCTAAGTGAAGTAAGGCAGACACAGAAGGGCAAAGAGTACATGATTCTTTTTAAATGAGGCCTCTGACAGAGTGGAACATGCAGATGCACACAACAGAATGGTGGTTACTGGAGGGTGAGAGGAAGGTGAGGAGTCGTTGTTTGAGGGCCATAAAGTTTTAGCTACTCCAGATGAGCCCCAACTTCCCAAGGACTGGGGTCCAATGGTCACAGCTAATGATATAATTAACAGTGTGGATTGTGCACTTAAAAATCTGTTAGGGGCATCTGGGTGGCTCAGTCAGTTAAGACTCTGACTCTCGATTTTGGCTCAGGTCATGATCTCAGGGTTTTGGGATCAAGTCCCACATTGGGCTCTGCGCTACATGTGGAACCTGCTTGAGATTCTCTTTCTCCCTCTCCCTCTGCCCCTACCCATCCATCTCTCTC
Source organism: Mellivora capensis (assembly GCA_004024625.1). Lineage (NCBI taxonomy): Eukaryota > Metazoa > Chordata > Mammalia > Carnivora > Mustelidae > Mellivora > Mellivora capensis. The sequence goes on along the minus strand of PISX010025456.1, from coordinate 21,465 downwards.
TCTCTCTCTCTCTCTCGCACTAAGGAAAAAAAAGCGTTCTTAATTAAGATACTTATCCTTTTTTAAAGATAATGCAGTAGCATTCAATATACAATACTCAAATACAATACTCACTCAATATACAATAGTATATTGTAAATGTAATTTTTACATGTGAGAGAAACAGAATAATTTATACCATAAACCAGAGATTTATTTGACTCTCTTTATTTCAATATTTGCTTTATTGTGGTGGTCTGAAACCAAATCTTCAATATCTTTAAGGAAGGTGTTATCGTATTACAAAATGTTTTAAAGTATATTGCCAGCAAGGGTGTATCTCAGTACAATTGATTCCTCTCAATATCTTACAAATTGTACTTTAGGCATTTACACATGCTTTTTCAGCATGGAGTCTACAGACTCCTGCTGAATGCTGAAGGGCCCATCACACAGAGGGATGGGCGTCCTGCACAATGCCCCTTTCTGAGCCAGAATCCTGCACCCTGGTTCACCCGGATCTGTCAAGAACGGGGTCTCTGTCTACTAGAGAGTGTTCCTGGACCCTTATCCCCACCTCTGCTCCCATGACATCCTGTCTCAGCCCTGCTGCTGCACGGAAAACAAAGTCTTCAACCTTGCCTTTAACATAGGAGACCAGACCACCCTGTGTGTCCACCTTTTTTTGTCCTAAGTGATATAGACGAGATATTTTCATGAAAGTCACAGACTGACCACTGAAATTTACCAAACTTCCAAGGAGAAGTAAGTATGGTGCTACCAGTGGTGACCTCAAAAAGATTTAAGGTCTCTGGTCAGCTTCCTCTAAAAGATCAACCATGGCAACCCATTCAGGACCCCTCTTACTCCAGAGAGCTTTTTATCCCTTTGCTTTCTGTTCTCACCTTCCCTTAATAAACATTCACTCCACTCTTTTGTGTCTGTGAGATTCGTTCTTCCACTCCGTAAGACAAGAACCATGCACCAGAACCACCTGACCTCTCTTCTTTTTCTTTGCACCTCCGATGCCCAGACCCAGGCTGTCATATCACGGGTGCTGGGTGTTTGATGCGAGGTGGAGAAAGGGTGCAGCCTCCTGCAGGCATACAGAGCCAAGCACTCAGGAGGTTCCTGGACAAGCATGAGTCACTAGCCGTGGTGAAAGAACCTGCAAGTCTGATTCGGGGCAGGAAGGAGAGTCTGGCTGAGTCAGAAACTTTGAGCTAACTTTGGGGGATTGTCTTAGCCTATTCATGCTGCTACAATGAGATATAATGAAAATACAGACTGCATACTTATAAACAAGAGAAGCTTATTTCCTGCAGTTCTGGAGGCTGGAAATGCAAGGTCAGGTCCCTGCACGGTCAGGCACTGGTCAGGAGCAGGTGGCCCTTTGCCTGCTGTGTCTGCACACGGCGGAAGGGACGAGGGATCTGTCTGGATTCTCTAGTAAAAGAATGCCAACGCCATTCATGAGGCCTTCACTTTCATGTCCTGGTCTGCTCTCAAAGACCCCTCCACCTAATACCATTGCCTTGGGGGTTAGGATTTCAACATATGAACTTGGGAGGACACAGACATTCAGACCACAGCAAAGGCGATTAGAACGGTGTCACCCAGGCACAAAATGCAGTGTGTGAATCAGGACAAGAGGACATGAGAGGGAGGCACACGCATCCCAGTTGTGGCCAGAGATCCAACCCACGGCCTCAGAATCAAGCTGTACAGAGAGGGCTCTCCACCAAAGGGAGTGTCTTCATTCTCTAAGAAAACCCCTTCCCTGCTGTGTGGATTAATTGGATGGGAGCTAAACCAAGGACGGGAAAGTCAGAAGTACGTCACCATGATGTGGCCTGGGCCCGAGGTCCCCAAGGGAAATGATGCTAGGGGGATGGCAAGCCAAGAGGGAGCAAAGAGGAGGTCACTGCATGGAAAACAGCTGTGCTCTAGGACACATGTGTGGCAGCTGACTGCTGTCACTTAGTCTGGGCCACGGTGCCAGACATTTGGTCAAATATGGCTGTGCATGTTTCAGTGAGTGTGTGTTTATTTTTTTATTATGTTCAATTAGCCAACATATCGCCTGTCATTAGTTTTCGGTGTAGTGTTCCACGATTCATTAGTTCTGTATAACACCCACGAGTGTGTTTTTAAATGAGATTAAATCAGTGGACCTTAAATCAGTGCACACCACTCCTCCCCCACAGTTTTGACCAAGTGCAGGAGCACTGGCTCCGCGTCTTACTGTGCTTTGCAGACCCTGTGCTCTGTGCAAACAAGGTTTGCAGCAACCCTGCGTAGAGCAAGTCTCTCGGGCCATTTTTCCAACCGCATTTGCTCACTTCAGGTCTCGGTGTCACATTTTGGTCATTCTCGCCCATATCTCAAACCTTTTCACGATCAGTAGATTTGTTAGGGTCAGCTATAGTGTCTGATTACCCGTCCCTGAAAGCTCAGGTGATGCTTCTTAGCATTTTTAACAATCAAGTGTTTTTTGTGCTTTTTATTTTCTTTTTCAGTGTTCCGAAATTCATTGTTTATGCACCATACCCAGAACTCCGTGCAACACGTGTCCCCTTGGTGTGTTTTTTTAAGCGGGGTAGGCGCCCTGCTGCGGCCCTCCCGTAGCCCGCAGGCTGGTGCACACCTACCAAGACAGCGAAGCCTGCATCCCACTGGGGGACCGCGGCGTCGGGTCCGTGCAGCGGCCTGGAGTCAACCGCCCTGCACTTCAGGGGCTGCCCCACCAGGCGTCTCCGGGAAGAGGTTTCTGGGGCGGCTCTTGCGCGTGGGAGTCGGGGGTGGCCAGACCTGCACCTGCACCCTGCACCCTCCACCTGCGTGGGGCCGCGCCTCCCCTGCAGCCCGGACCGACCCCCGCGCAAAGGGCCACACGAGCTCCGAGGGACGCTCAGAGCAAGGAGGGAGGAGTCCCAAGTGACCTCATCCCCCAAACGCGGCTGAGCCCTAGCAGTGGGTTCCTTAAGAAGAGATGCCCCACGGCGGAAAAAAAAACAAAACAGAAAAATCCACTATTTTACGTTTTTATTTAAAATGCAGCTCTGAGGTCGGAGCACAGCCCGACGCGTCTCGAAGCCTCGCGCTGCCCGCGGGAGCCGGGCCGCTTTGCTGGTCTTTCCGCCTCTGGGGACCAGCTGCGCGCGCAGCAGCCAACGCCGGGCTGCAGGACCTCAGTCCTCCGCAGCGGGTGCTGGACGCGACCGCGGCCGCCCGCCGGGCGCGGACCTGGGAGAAGGAGGGCGCACGCGCGCGGATTCGGCCGTTTCTCACGAGTGTTTCTCTGTGAGCCGGGCTGCGGTGCGAGGAGGGGAGACTGAACTGGTCCGGGTCGCCAGACCGCCGCCTCGAGCCTGTCATGGCGCGGCTGCTCGGACGGGGGCGGGACGTGGAGCTGAGCTGTCCACGGTCGCTTTCCCCCCTCCTCAAGGGTCGTCCCCGGGGGCGGCTGGTCAGAGAGGCGGAGAGGTACCCAGTCTTGCTGCCGCGTCAGGGACTGTCCCCAGCCGCGGTCACCGCATTCCGCCAGGGGTCCTCGCGGGGCTCGGCGGCGGGGAGGTGCTAGAAGCCCAGAGCGGTCCCCGGGGGCATCCGTCCCCGCGCGGCTGGCTGGGTCCCCGGCCCGCGCGCCCCGGGGGAAGGCCGCGCTGCGAGGCCCGCGGCTCCGGGGACGTTGGCAGGAGGCGCTCTCTGGTGCGAAGAGGGCACAGATACCCATCCCGAGTACGTCGGACTCGGGAAGCCCAGCTCCGGCCGGTGGCTGTCGGCGGACCCCGGGGTCGCGCTGCGGACACGGCGAGGGGCCGAGCGGACTGGGGAAGCGGAGACGGGTCTACACCCGGGCTTGTGCGCCCGCGCTGGGGCCTGAATGCGCGGAGCCTAACCCAAGAGGCCCGCGCTGCGGCGGGTCGTGGGGCCTGGTGGCCGCGGGGTCCAGGCCAGCGCCCTGTTCGGTGCCCGAAACCCACGAGAAGCAAAACCGGGACTCATGTGTATTGGGGGGCGATTTTTAATGTTTTTATTTAAGTCCGAATGACGTAACATAGTGTATGACCCTTTACAAGACATTGAGTGACGCGTCAGTTACCTATGACACCCAGCGCTCATCGCATTGGTGCCCTCTGTGCCCATCCCCCGTGACCCCATCCCCCACCCCCTCTTGCACGCCCTGGTGTTTTCCTGGAGTTGAGGTGTCCCGCTCTCCGATATCGTCCGTATTCTTCCTGCCTCCTGCGATGTTCATCTGTTTCGTTTCCCGAGGGTCCCATGGGAGCGACAGAGGGTCCGCGTCTTTCTCTGACTTTCCTGCAGCAGGTCACCCTCTCCTCCATACGCCCTGCGTGAGGCAAGGTTTCAAAGGGTCTTCTTAGCGCCAGCTTCCTCTTTACATGAGGACCCTGAAGGTGGAGAGCTGCGCAGGTCGCCTTGCACACCCGGGAGCAGGCCTTTCTTCCGAAGGTAAATCCAGACCCCCGCAAGGCAAGTTCCTTGTGAGCAAGGTGGGCGGCCACGGACCTGCAGTGTGCCTGTGAGCGAGGCGATGGAGCCGACCTGAGAAAAAACGAATCACCAAGGAGCCAGTGCATGGGCTCGGGAGCAACACGGTGACGGTGTTCCCGCAGCAAGTCCAGAAAGTCAACCCACCTGGTTGGCAAACTGACCTAAGAATGTGCTGGCAAACAAAAGTCATAGTGACTCAGGACCTGTTGCAGGCTTTGGAGTACAAACTTCAAAGGAATTCTGGGTGGGAAGTAACGACACCTGTGCCCCCCAGAGGCCTCTGCACACAGGCTTCCTTCTTGAGGTTACATGTATAGGTCCTACAAACAGGTAGCAAGGTCCAGCGGGGCCAGGCGTGGGACTGGTCCATCAAAGCAAAGCTGCAGTTTGTCCAACTGCCAGCAAGCTGGAGGGGAGGTCTGGGGCCAGTTCTGACTGCAGCCATCCTAACCCAGGTGCGGAGAGAGAAGGGAGTCGAGACGACCGCTATCTCTTCCAGGACATCTGGGCCGTCTCTGTGGTTTCGAGGGGCCTGTCTTGGGCTAGGACAACAGGCTGACAGGGTCAAGGGGTGGTGGGGCACGGCTGTGTGTACTAACCAGGGCACGCATGCTTGAGGACAGCTGCGCTCCAGGTGAGGACCTGTGAGTTCCAATGACCCGCAGCAGTGAATTTGTCAGACATTCCTTGGTCACCAGGAACGGGGATGATGGGAGGGCTTGCATCACCAGAGGGAGGGTCGCAGCTGATGTAGGGTTCCCCGGGTGCCTGGATGGTGGGACCGCAGTGTGTTCCTATTTATGAAGCAAGTACTTGGACACATGCCCAAGCTGTTCTTTATTGCTGGAACACCCTTCCCTTTCCCTTCTATCAACAAGTAGCTATTTTTATTCTACACCGAAACCCTTCCCGGTATTTCTGTACCAGCAGCCTCTTCTGGACATGGGTGCAGGGGCGCCTGGTTGGCTCAGTGGGAAGAGTGTGTAACTCTTGATCTCAGGGTCATGAGTTCGAGCCCCATGTTGGGTGAAGAGATTTCTAAACACAAATAAAAACTTAAAAAAAAATACCCCCCCCCGACATGGGTGTACGCTCCACTGGAGACCATGTGGTGGAGGGTCACTCTGTTTGTCCAGTGCCTGCTGCTGGCTGACTTCACACACCCCGCTCTCTCCCCCACTGCCTGGGAGATGAACAGGAAGCAGATCATGATTTACGCCTCTGTACTTCCCACCCCAAAGGTCTTCAGGGAAAGCCCAGGCAGGGATGGCCGAGGGCACTTAGACCTTTCCTGGCCTGAGCACTTTCGCTCCATTTCACTGCCCTGGGCACGATCCCATCCAGCAGGCCTCCAAGGGTCTTGTCAGGACTAAAAACCCCCTCCCTGAGCACTCAGTGTAGGGTTTTCCTGTTCAGTTAGTTATGAGACCTGATTTGCATGATGCCCTTCTCTAGGCAGGAAACCAAAAGCTGCCTTCTGGTTCCCGGTTATTTAGAACAGAGCCCTGAAATTAATGTCTACATTGATATGGTATTGTTTCTAGCTTCCTACCACATCCTGATTCCTCAAACACCTACTTGCACTTTTGTCCCGCTTTAATGTCACTGTTGGCATCATAATGTAAATTGTACAGCCACGGTAATAATGTTCATGTCATGTTCGATCATAGTGCATTTCCTATGAGCGCATGGCACTGATCGTCTGCTAGTATTAAAAACAAAACGGTTTAGACAAATCAACCCTGGGTCCCAGAGAAGGGAGCACCATGCTGAGTGTGTGTGTGTGTGTGTGTGTGTGTATCATCGGGTGGCCTCTGACGCGGTCAACCTGCCCTCTGCTGGTTTTCAGCCGGATGAGCCTGGGAGAATTTACTCAGGCAGGAGTGGCTGAGCAGACAGGCACCAGCCTGGGTTCCAAAAAGCGACTGACCAAGGCCCAAAAGATGGTTTGTCCAGTTCATCCTTTAGGAATAATTTTGTTCTCCCTAACAGAAAGTTAGCTCATCTATCCCAATACAAATTATCTATGGGTAGCCTGTCATTTTATCCTTAGGCAGAAAGCCGAGCAATGGCATAGTTTTCCCTCTCCAGCCCCTCCTATGAATGTAAGATGCAGGGTTTCCAATCCAGATGGTTCCAGCCTCTGAGTGTTACGATGCCCCCTGCCCAGGGAACCTGGCCCAGAGCCACGCCCTGCAACATCACCCCAGAGTCCTCACAAAGCAGCTTCGAGTACAACAACTCAGGAAAGATGCTGGCATTGTCCCCACTTTTCCAAGACCTGGAAGGGTGGTGGAAGGGGGCTGGGGTTGGGGGTATAGGCTCTGGGCAGAGAGAACCCAATCTTGAAGGCCTGTGTCCACACCCTGTGTGTGGCCAAAGGGACGAAGCTGGGTCTTTTCCTGCAGACGGTCCATTAATCGTGAGTCCTGAGCTGACCTTGAGAATGTGACTTCAGGAAAACCCCTTGGTCTTTCTGGGACGTCATCTGTAAACTAGGTGGATGTGACCTAGTATCACCTAAGGCTCTGATGTCTTACTCATTCATGCGTTAAGCCTCTTCAAGGCAGCACGCTGCTCTTCAAGCACAGAGCAGCAAACAAAACAGGACAATAAAATGTTTTAAGCCCTACCCTTAGTCTGTAAGTGGGAATTTCAATAACTGAGTTAAATTTGTTCTGTTAAATGCTATAAAAATGCAGAGTGGACATGGGAGTGGGTGGTTTTCAGGGGGGAGGTCAGGGAAGGCCTTGCTGATGGCACCTGGGCACACACCTGAAGGAGAGGACCCCAAAGTCATCCAGGAGGGGGTAGAGCATAAGAGAAGCCTTGCAAGAGCCTAGGCTGGGCCAGTGGGAGCTCTGACGAAAGCTGGCTTGTCCCCACTGCTTGAGCAAGTCATCAGCTATAAATAAACCTTCCTGAATCTTGCAGCCTCCCCTGACCATGTCCCTGCTCCTGGCAAATCAGGCACTGTGCATGAAGGAGCCAAATGCCCCACGCTCATCCTAAGTGACCATAAGCCTGAGGGCTCCTCTGCTCAGGGGGGTGTGAGGTGGACCCAGACCCCAGAGGAGCCTGAGCACCCATCCTCTGAGTCTTCCTATCCTCCCTGTCTGCTACTGCCCCTCGGAACAATGTGTTACTTAAACTATAACCCCTGGAGGATTTTACTAGTTACCAAGCACATTTAGATATGGCCTTTAATGAAAAGCATATACTGGCAACAGGTCTTTGGGGAGAAGGACAATATACGACCGTGAAGCTGGGCAGCTGGGGATGCCCGGCTGGCTCAGGGCAGAATACCGCCTGCTTCAGGGAAGCCGAGCACCTGGGAACACCCAGTCAGCTCAGGGTGGAACGAAATACCACCTGCTTCCCTTTTCCGTTATCGCTCCTTTCTCTTCCAAGAAGCGCCCGTTGTTAGTTAGATGAGTCCTTTGAATGTACTTGGTTGACTATAAACTTTATCCTCCTCCTTGTTTGTCCACAAGACGTGTGACTAATGTTTGCCCTTCATCGGTTCCTCTGTTGGCTGTTGTTTCTATCTCATAAAAGTGAGACTGTGGAGTTACTGGGGGCAGCCGTCTTTTCGGCTGTTGTCCCCTGCTCCCAATCCCTTGCAGCTGACTGTTTGTGCCTAATTCTTCTCCTGTTCGCCAAATGGAAGCGGCACCTGTCCCTCCCTGGGAAGTTCGAGGGCAGATGGCCAGGCTCACCAGGACTGGGATGGCCCCAGCCTGGCTCTCAGAGGCCCTCACCTGGGACAGTGGTGAGGTGGGCCAGGGTAGGGAGTGGCCACTCGTTGGGGGTCAGGTCCTCAGTGGCTGGTCTGCGGAGTGGCATGGGGGAGGGGTGCTGGGTGCAGGTGGGTCTCCAGGAGACCACCAGGGTGGGGCGGGGTGGAGCTCAGGACGGCAGGATAGGGTTTGGGGGCTGGGACAGAAAATCTTACATTCCACTGAGCTCTGTACACACACACACACACACACACACACACACACAGCAGAGAAAGACCCCATGGGGGCTACCAGAGAAGGGGAGGGAAGGGGATTGCCCCCTCCAGGACAAAGCTCCTCCAGACAAATGGCAGACCTGGGCTCCTGCCAGGAACACTTGTCCCCCATTTGCCATGCCAGGTTGGGTCTGGCCCTCCCTCCCAGTGAGCACAGCAGGGTCTGGTGGGCCTGGGCACGTGGGAGGGGGTTCCTGGAAGTGACTTGGGCCCCTCTGTCCTTGGAGCAGCAACAGCCCCTGCAGGGACACACCAGAGACCTCTGCTTCATTTCTGGGCTCCCAGTCCATCCAGACCAAGGCCTGTCAAGGCTCATCTCTCCTATTCTAGGTCTTAGCTCTTTCCTTCTTCCTTTTTTTTTTTTTAATTTACTTGTTTGCTTTGTTTTAATAGAGAAACATTGGAAGCCTGGGCAGAGACCTTGGTTGAGGCCCCTTCTGTCCTCTTTCCAACCTTCTGACAACTGAGGCCATTTAACCTCCCTGAACCCTTGTGATGGCTAATCTTATGTGTCAGCTTGGCCAAGACATGGTGCCTGGATATTTAGCCCAATACCAGTCTAGATATTGCTTCTGAATTCATTTATTTTTTTTTAGACTAACAACAAAATCAATAGACTCTGAGTCAAGCAGATTACCCTCCATAATGTGGGTGGGCCTCACCCAATCAGTTGAAAGTCACGGGGGTGGGGGTGTACTTAGGTTTCCTGAGAAAAAGGGAATCCTGCCTCCAGGTGGCCTTTGGATTAAAGTCATAACATCAGCTCCTCCGTGGGGCCAATGAGTCTACACTTCTGAAGACTTCAGCCAGCCCGCCTCCAACTGCATGGCCAAACCTTAAAATAAAATAAATCTATTTATATATAGATTTCTTATATATTATATACATTTATAGTATATATATATATATATATTTATTTATTTATTTATTTATTTATTTTTAAATATATATAAACATAATGTTTCTATGTTTATATTTATGATACACACACACACACACACACACACACACACACATCCTATGGTCTCTGTTTCTTAGGAGAACCCTGACCAATACAGTCTTCTAGCCAAAAGGCATGTGCCACACCAGACTAAGCATCAACGTGTTACTGTCTCTGGGGCCCTTGGGCAATGGCCTCCTCTGCCTGTGTGGTCCCACGGGACCTGGGACTGCACAGACCTGCCTGGGACAGGCTGGGACTGGTGTGCCCAGGGCTCTATTTCCAAGCCCCATGAGGCCTGGGGAACCCTTGATACAGTGACCACAAGTAATAGTCAGAAAAATAAAGTCACACACTAGCCATGAAGGAGCTACATGGGTCTGCTGCACGGGGGAGTGGGGGCACAGAGCTCCTACATGCCCAGGAATTTCCATGCTTGTTTTAAGCCAGTGACTCTGGGAAGGCTCCTGGGTGGGGGCTGGTCACATGGAAGATGTGGTCTGGAGCCCAGACCAGAAGCCGGGAACTTGCCATCCTGCCCCCATCCCCTGGGGCCCCCACAGGAACCCCAGTAATGGGGGGTTCGAGCAGTTCCCCGTGTGGGGAGGGAGTGCCCCCTGAGGCCGCAGACCACCCTCCCAGACCCAATCCATGGGCCTATCGACCTGGCTGTTCTTGCGTGACCTGTCACACCTTTTCTTATCTAAGAAATTGGTAACTGTTCACAAGTGTCCCCCTGGGATCTGGGGAGTAGCTCCAGCAAAGGATGGAGGCCCAGACAGGGGTCTGGGCACCTCCGGTTTGCAGCCAAGTCAGACAAGAGTTGTGGTCCCCTGAGGGCCTGCTCCCTGCAACAGGTGTCCAGAGTGCGGGTGTGCCCCAGAGCAGGGAGGGGGCTGATGCTGAGTCTGGATCGTGCAGAATGGAGGTGACCTGTGGGACACCCAGCCCCTGCAGCAGCCGTGGGGCGGTGAGGTACAGACCCACAGGGTCTCCCGCCCCTTCACCCCTCATTCCTGGGGGCTCCCTGTCTGGAGCTCTGAATCCGTCCTGGGTACCAGGGTGTCGGGGGCTGGCTCAGCCTTTGGCCAGCTCTGTCACAGGGGATTTTCGGTGTCCTCATGCCCCATCCCCTGTGCCATGCTCTGGCCACCTGCTCGGGCTCCACGAGTAGCACTTAGTGGCGTCCATCTGACCCACTTAGAAATACATACAAACATACAGAAACGGGTATATGAACATACAAGTGTGCATATATATCACAGTTTCTGTCTCCCAAAACCCACATGTGGAACCCTAACCCCCTCAGATGGTGTTGGCCAGTGAGGGCGGCAGGAGGCAACTGGGTCACAAGGGCCGAGCCCCATGCAAGGACCCCAGAGAGCTCCCTCCACGTTCCCACCACGTGAGACCCAGTGAGAAGATGCCAGAAAGCAGGTTCTCCCCAGACCCTGAGTCTGCCTGCACCTTCATCTTGGACTTCCAGCCTCCAGAACCGTGAGGAAGAGATGTCAGTCTACTGTGGACAAGCCCACGTGACAAAATCACACACATTCCTAAACTGACAGACTCATGGACTCGATATTCTAGTTCTCCTACATGTGTGCATGTCACATGGGCATCCACACCCCTGCTTGTTCACGGTTATGCCAAACGGGCTGACAGACTTGAAAGCAAACACACGAGGGGCCTCCTGCTGCTGTCCCCACAGATGGGCTGGCTTGTCCCAGAAAAGGCGGGATACTGGAGTCTGGCCCCTAGTGAGGGCTTCGAAAGATTTCTCCAGACAGGGGGTAAAAGGAGCTGTGCCCCACACTGAGGCCGACCTCCCTCCCTCAGGCCAGGAGGCAGCAAATTCCGTTCCCACAAATCCCAGGCAGACTTCAGGCATCACACAGGCCAGGAGCAAGCTAGGGACCCCACAGTGACCCAGTCATCAGGTTTCATGTCTCTGACCCCTTCATCTCAGGGAAAACGTTAGCACGAGACCCTCAGTTAAGAGGCTGAGCCCAAGTCCAAGCCAGGATCTCACCCGAGTAGGACAACACCAGAAGGGGGACAACACAACCCCCAGCAGACCACATGCTGAGCCCCGAGTCCTTGGCCATTGTCATTGTACCCAACCTTGCAGGTGGGCATCAGGGTCCTGCTGCGGCCCATTGGCACTGACAGCTCAGCCGTGGGTCAGAAAGCCACCCCATCCTGAAGGAGAACACAGCTGATCGGGATGAAAATCATGGTCGGAGACCCCCTGGGATCCAACGGGACCCCTGGGTTTTCTGTGTACTACTCTGCCCTCCCTGGCAGCTCGGGCTCCTGGGAAGGTCTCCAGGAAGGGGACTGCTCCCGAGGCCCAGCATCTCCACATGTCTTGGTCTTGAAACTCAGAAGCAGCTGCTGGAGGAGACAGCGTTCCCACCTGGGGTTTCCTCTGCAGGAGCCTGGGCTGTAGATTTCAAGGACCCAGGCTTCCAAGCAGCCATGGGGGCCTGACAAAGGGTTTCTCATGGGGAGGCTCACAGACGGCACCAAGCATGCAGTCCTCAGAGGGATTCTACATAGCAGAGCGAAGCCGGAACCAGACCATCAGCTTCTTGGGGTTTGAAATGTGTGGGCCTCCTGAGGAGGCTCTGGGGGGGGGGGTGAGCCAAGATGCTGTGAGGGGCAGCCATCCCCAGGACCCCTGCATGGCCCGTCCGCAGCCTCCTGCTTCCTGGGCCCAGAATATGAGGCCACACGGTGCTGCTTCCATCCCCAGAATTCTTTATAACAACGTGCAAGGACATGGAAGGCCATGGAGGTCACAAGGAAGGTCTGCAAGGTTGTTTCAGAACCTCCTGGCCAGAAAGGTCCGTGGGTTCCGGTGTCCACCCATCCCACAAGTGCTTACTTTTCTTCTTTTGTGGCACCTCGTTATTTTAATATTTCCTCCCGTCTTGCTGAGAGACCCATCCCTGTGCAGGTTGAAGGCCCACGGCACAGTGGCTTGATTTCAGTACCTACAGCCACACACACCTTCTCCTACAGATCCAGTCAAAACAGCCATAATAAAGGGAAAATGTTCCTCCTGGTGAGCAGCCCTCTTAGCCACTAACTTGCCTCTATATTCCCACATTGATGTTAGCTACACTCACCACACGGCACGTCCCATCCCTAGTGCTGATTTATGTCCTAACTCTAAGTCTGTCCCTTTTGACTGCCTTCCCCTTCCCCCAACCCCCCTACTCCTTGCCCCTGACCCCCGGGAACCACAAGTCCATCTCTTCCTCTCTGAGCTGGGGTCTTTGCTTTCCTGTTGTTCCATCCCACATACAAGTGAGATCATACAGTCTTTATCTTTGTCTGACTTCTCTCTCTCACTTAGCACAATGCCCCCGAAGTCCACCCCTGCTGAGGATGGTGGGACTTCCAAGGGTTTTATGGTGGAACACTATCCCACCGTGTATGTGTATAGATACACACTGTCTTTATCCATTCATCCGTCCACGGACACTTGGCTGCTTTCATGTCTTGGCTATTCTCAATAACACTACTATGAATGTGGGGTGCCAATATCCTTTCCAGTTTGTGTTTTCCTTGCCTTTGGATCTATTCCCAGAAGTGTAATTCCTGGGTCATAGGGTAGCTCTATTTTCAACATCTTGAGGAACCTCCATGGTGTTTTCCAGAGTGGCTGCACCAGCTTCTCTTCCTACCAACAGAGTAAGATGATTCCCCTTTCTTGCATCCTCACCAACACCTGTCATTTCCTGCCTTGTTAATTTAGCCATTATGACTGGTGTGAGGTGGTATCTCATGTTTGGGTTTGTATTTCCCTGATGCCGAGTGATTTGGAGAACTTTTCATGTGTCTGTTGGCCATTTGGATGTCTTCTGTTGAAAAACATCGATTTGGGTTCTCTGCCCATTTTTTAATTGGGTTATTAGGGGGATTTGTTTACTGGTTTCTCTTTCCACTACTGAGTTGTATAAGTTTTTTGTATGTTTTGGATATTTAACTCCTTATCAGTATGGTTTGCAAATATTTTTCCCATTCCATAGGTTGTCTTTGAATTCTTCAAAAGTGACATGATTAACTTTGTGTCATATGAATTCTTCAAAAGTGACATGATTAACTTTGTGTCATATGAATTTCACCCCAACTAAAGCACACACACACAATAGCAATCCCTTACTCCAGAGTTCAACTCAGAGAGGTTTACCGGATGGCCAGCTGGCCATAAATTCTCCTTCCGTCCAGGTAGATGCCTTCAGGCTCTGAGCTCACACATGTCCCGCTTTTCCACATGCTACGACTGGGTATCTGCATCCCCCATGTGGCACATTTCTGCATGTTGCACTAGCAGGAGCTATCTCTCTCAGCACTCTCCTGGCCTGTATCTGCCTGCCCTGAGCCTTTCCAACCCACCTGACCTCTTAGAGCCTTGCCCACCAAGTACAGGGACTTGGAACGCATCACAGGTCTGACTGCCTCTGTGACCCCAGACTGAAGAGGGCCTGAGGCGTCAGAAGCCGCGGTCCTCTGGAATTCTGTGGATGTGGGTGTGTGCCAGGGGCTTCTGATGTTCTGCATCCAGACCAGATTCCTTCCCAGAGAGCCCCCCACGAGGATTCAAGTCCATTTCCGATAAACGAGAGTCCCTGGTCCCATGACCCTAGCATGGAAGTCACCCCAGAGTGCCGCAGCAAAGCATAAACACTCACACAAGTGTTCTGGCAGCAACGAACTACAGTTCATTACACTGCCATGAGGCACAAGTGCAGAATCCAGCACAAGCCGGACCAGTGGCAGCTGGGGAACAGATGCCAAGAGTGGAGCCACTGCTGCAAGAAAACAGTCAAGTAGCAGTCCCTGCTCAGGGCCATCTGGCCAGGGGCTGAGACACACACCGGTCTGCAGAAGCACTTCAGGAAGTCTTGGGTCCAGGACCTGCCTGCAGAGTGCAGAAGGGTCCAGAGCAGCCGGAGCGAAAGGGACTCAGGAGACCACAGGAGGAGGCAGGAGCAAGGCCCCACAACTATTTGGGGTTTGTTTGTTTGTTAAACCGCTTTTTTGCAGGCTGACAGGTTGACCTGTTGCTGAGGTTTCTCAGCGAACTCCGCTAACAGGCACCTATGGACTTCTCAGACTTTGTACTAGTCCAGAACTGGTCAGTACTGGGCCCACGAGACTGGGAGATTCTGGAAGAGCTCAGACCTGTGCGACTGGGTGCAACTGCCCCTCAGAACAATGTTACTTAAAATATAACCCCTGGGAAATTTTACTAGTTACCAGGCACATTTAGATACAGCCTTAAGAAAAACGGGTACTGCAACAGGCCTCTGGGGGAGAGGACGAAATACGGCCTTGAAGCTGAGCAGCTGGAACGCCTGGCCGGCTCAGGGCGGAACAGGGCGGAACACCGCCTGCTTCATTTTTCGGTTATCTCCCCTTTCCCCGGGGGAGAGCACCCGTGGCTACTTAGATAAGTCCTTCGAAGGTGCTTGTTCAACTATAAACTTTATACTACTTGTACAGACATGTTTTGCCCTCCGTTTTGTTTATCTACAAGGCATATGACTAACGTTTGACCTTGATCGGCTATTCTGTTGGTTATTGTTTCTATCTAATAAAAGCGAGACTGAGGAGTTGCTCCCTGCAGTCTTTTCGACTGTTGTCCCCTGCTCCCTTTCTCTTGCAGCTGACTTGTTTGTGCCTAATTCTTTTCCGGTTCGTTGACTGGAAGCAGCAACTGGGGCTGGAGGTCAGCAGTCCAGAGGGAGGTCGCCCGCAGTTTCTGTGTCCTGCTAAGAACAGTTGTGGCCCCTGTGCACCAGGAACCATCCTGGAAACCCACACCTTTTCTGGCCTTACCTTTCCCTGCGCTCATGCGCCCATCTCCTCCCAGCTGGGTACGTGGCCGACCCCACCGGCGGTACTTGGCCGCATGCCAGAGACTGGAGTAAGTGCCCCCTCAGGAATCACTTGTGCCAGGCTGTTCCCAGCCACGGGCACCTGGAAGGACCAAGATGCCAACCCCTGAGGGCTCCTGGCTGTTAAGCTTCCAACGCAAGGTGGGAACAAAGGGAGTGAGAGAGGGGGGAGATGTTTTCCTCGGCCTTCTTGGCCACCCCTGGCTCGGGGACTTCAGGTGGACAAAGAAAAGGAAGGACAAGGACGGACGAGAGCCGAGAGACCCACCCGCGGCAGGGCCTGGATGTCGGTCGGGCAGGACGCCCCCAGACAGCTGCTGGCCAGCTGCAGGAGCCTCGGGACGACGCACGCCGTCTTCCCGGAGTGCACCTTCCCTCCCCACTCTCCACGACCCGCACGACCGCGAGCCGGGAGCGGGCTGGAGGGCCTTATATACCGGGAGCCAGCCGCGGTATGCAGCGCTCACCAATGAGGTGCCGTCCGGGAGCCCCATTGGCCGCTCCGCGACGACGGGCCCGCAGCTCGTCCAGTCAGACGAGACCTGGGAAGTCGCTTCATTTGCATACAGCCCGAGAGCAGCTCCTCCGGGCGCTCCCGGCGCGCGTGCGCGGGAAAGGTGTGCGTCTCGGGGAGCAAAGTGCCTCTGGCTTCCTCCTTGCAGGCGGAGCGCGCGGCGACCTCGCGGGCCGGCGGTGGGGAGGAACCCCGGGCCGGCTGGCCTTGCGGGCGCGCACAGATTGGTCGCCCTCGGTTCCGAGAAGCCTTGGTTTGTGTGGGGCCTCCGCTGAGGACGCGTGGGTGTGCACCGGGCAGTGCTGCGGGTGCCCCAGGAGCTGTGGCTGGATTCCTGCCGTTCCTGAGAGCCGCAGGGGGCCCGGGCCCAGGGCTTCCGGAGCGGGCGGTCCGGAGCGGGAGGGCACAGCCGCCTAGGCAGCGTCTAAGTGGGGAGTTCAGAGGGGGTCCCCGTAATCGGAACGAAGTGGTGGCTGCAAGACGTGGTCCCGCGGAGGCTGCAGGCCTGAGCCGGCGTCCTCGCACGGGGGCATCAGTGTTCTTTGCTCGTGTACTGAAGACCCCAGCCTTCTCCAGGGTCATACTGCCTTCCAGAGACTCCCTGAGCGTGCACGCACACGCACATACACACACGTGCACGGGTGTACACACACATGGATAGGGCGCTCCTTGCATAGATAGTCACTGGGTACAGAAATCCCAAATTGGCCTAAAGTGACCTGAACTATCCTGAACGACCCCTTCTTTCTGAGCTGGG
Source organism: Mellivora capensis (assembly GCA_004024625.1). Classification (NCBI taxonomy): domain Eukaryota; kingdom Metazoa; phylum Chordata; class Mammalia; order Carnivora; family Mustelidae; genus Mellivora; species Mellivora capensis. Next base: position 4,830 of record PISX010025456.1, on the reverse strand, counting down.
GACATGCCTTTTCCCCCTCCACATAGCATCCCTACTCTGTCACCTTCCTTCCTTTTCCTTTATAAAAAAGAGAGAGCACAAGCAGGGGGAGCAGCAGCCAGGGAGGGAGAAGCAGGGAGCCCAACGCGGCCTCCATCCCAGGACCCCAGGACCATGACCTGAGCCAAAGGCAGAGTCTTCACCAGAGGAGCCACACAGGGTCCCCACCTTGGCTCCTTTTCGACTCTGCTGGGATCCTGCCTTCCCCTCCGCACAGGCACCACGTGCCACGGATGAGTTTTGAGTGTCTTTGCAACCTTGAATTGTTCTGTGTGCACGCATTTGAAACTTAGGTAAATCACACTTTGTCTTGTACTCCACTTGTTTTTCTTCATGACTCAGCACGGTGCCCGAAGTCACTGCAGGTCACCCCGTGTCCAGCTCCCATGTGTCCCCAGGGCTGCGGAACTCCCACCTGCCCAGTGAGGGGCAATGGAGTCCGCCCTGCCCGCTCCCACCACCCCCCCCACAAGGACAGTGCACCCAATGCCTGCGTGTGCCTACCCCTGAGGGCCTGGAGAGGACATCTGTGGAACGTAGCATCTGCAAGTGAGGTCACTAGGCCCTTGGTCATCCTGCCCCAAATCTCATGATATGTGGCAGCTGGTGGTGAAGCCGGCAACAGTGCTGGGGCTGCGGTGGGGCACCACGGGCAGACTGGCCTCTCCCTGGACATCTCCGCTGGTCTTAGGCACGCACATTGGGTCGGGGCACCCTGCGTGAGTGTCTCAGCAGAACGAGCTCCACTGCTCAGTCCCCATGCTGGCACCCAGCCCTGCCTGACTTTCAGCTGCCTCAGTCACCGGGACAGGGTCCCATCCAGCCTCTCAACCTCGCACACAGGATTCGGTCACTCAGAACCATGCCTGCCCCAGGGCTGAGGTGCAGTGTCACAGGGTAGCATGTGGCCCCCTGTGTAGTCGCTGCTCGGAGGGGACCTCTGAACTGGACCCCCGGGGTGCCCTGCCAGAGCCAGGGTCCACCCCAGGTGGTTTGCCCAAGTTATGTGGGGTGGGGGCTTTCTTTGGTTCTCAGCTTGATCTCCTGGGGTCAGTGTGGAGTCAGCATGCCCTCTCCACAGCCCCAATCAGGAGTCTCCCAGTGGGCCACGGTCCACAGGGGTCGTCACACACTGTCCTGGTGCCCTGGCATGTCCATGTTTGGCACCTGTCCTGGACTCTGCCCTGGCTCTTCCTTTGGTTCAGGGTAACCAGTCTCCTTTCCCTGATAATGCCGTCCGGGTGAGCACGATGGCCTTCGGTGGGCTCTGGGAGCGCTCTGGCACATTCCTGAGCCACAGGGGCCGGGTCTTGGGCTCAGAGTCCCCCTGACCTCCCAGCTGGCCTGACATTCCTGTGTCCTGACACTCAGGACCCACTCCCAAACGGCAGCTCCAGCCCACCACCCCTCACCACATTCTGACTCATGTCCTCTGGGGTTCTCACTTCCAGGCCCCGTGCTGGGGCCTCACCTCACTGCCCTTCCCCGGGGGTGTCTTGGAGCACCACAAGGTGCGGAGATCCCTCCCTATGCTGCAGTGCTCCACCGCATATCCTCCACACAGCAGTGCATCTCCCTGCTCCCCTGGACTCAGGACCCTGAGCAAACACCTCAGACATCCCCACTGCACCTGGATGGGTAATGGAAGTGGAGGGAAACGCCCCAGGGCTCAGAATGCACCCCATTGGTGCAGCAAACCTCTGCTGCTCCCAGTCCATGAAGAACCCAGCCCAGCTTCCCTCTCCTTGTGCCCCTGCATCCTGGGACCAGCATCTGGGACCAGAGAAGAGCAGGGACTGCGGAGTGCTCACCAGGCTGCGTCCTCGGGCAGGAGCTCCTGTCTGTAACTCGTCGTTTTGCTCAGGCTGGCAGACATCTGGAGGAGCAACACTATTCCACAGGGACCAGGGGCTCATGCCTAATGAGTCCAGGGCAGCCAGCGGGGAGCGTTCCCCCAGGCGCATGAAGGAGCTAACAAGAGGGCAGCGGGTCTGGCTGGAATCAACAGCAGGCTGCACTGGGATGTTCCTGGCCTGCTGGACACAGGTGGCTCCCTCCAGTGCCTGCCCCTCCCTGTCCCCATACTCCTCTAGGACAGGGACACCCCTAGCACTGCCCAGGATGACAAGTGTCCATCGCCGATGTCACTCAGTGGAGGCATGGGGCCCATCAGGACAAGTCCCAGTTACAGTAGCCCCCTTTATTCTGCAGGGTGGACACGGGGCCTCTCTGGAGACTGGTCAGGCAGCAGAGCAGACAGGAGGAGGGACACCAGGCAAAGCGGCTGAAGCAAGCCATCTTGGGGGATGGGGGGATGGGGCTCCGGAAGACAGGCCCCATCAGGTGTGCCAGGCACACCACCCCCAAACTCACAGAACCAGGGTTGGGAGACCTCCTCTGGAAATGCACCTGTTGATTTTGAATCCACACAGTGTGCTCCAACTCCCAGCCTCAAGCATCCTTAATGGCCCCATGTGTTCACACTGCAGGACCCTGGTCCCCACGGCCTTCCTTGCCATCACTTGCACAAATTGACAATGGGACCACAAGTCATGGTCTTGGAACGCTCATCTAGTGGAGGAAATGTGAAGCAAAGGGAGACAGGAGCAGAGCCAGAGGAAACACTGCGTTCCAGCCTGGGAGTGACCCACGCCCACATGGTTCCTCTGCTTCCCCAGGAAAAACACTCAGGTCAGCAGCCATGGGTGCACATGTAGAAGGGGTGGACGGAGGCCAACGCTAAGGCAGGTCCCTGGGAAAAACAGCACCGGAGGGGCAGATGGTGCAGAGAGAAAGCAGCACAGCTGAGCAAAGACACCGGGAAACAGACGGGGGGACAGAGCTTCAAAGGCATGGACCCCTGAACACAGACCCCACAAAGACCCTGAAGACAGAGCTGGTGCTGGACGTGCAGGCTGTGGGGGGGCTAGTGCCCACAACAGGTCTGACCCACCTGCATGCCTCCCCCCACCCAGGTGCTGCGAGCATCCCTTTGTCTCCACGTACACCGCAAATGTACCCTTAGTGGGCATGCCCGAGGCACACACGGAGGTCTGCACAACCCCTGGAGCAGCCCCATCATGGGTGGCATTTCCAGGGGGTGAGTGCCAGGTCTGGAAGATCCAGGGTGCCCAGGGACAACCATGGGACTCAGCGGCAGCAACAAGAGCTTTATGCAGAATTGTGACACACTGGGGCTGAGCACACCCCTGCTAAAGGTCTCTATGGTGAATGTTTACAGCCTGGGGGACACGGACACCCAGAGTAGGGGACAGGGACACTGCTGAGGGACACGGTCTTGAACAACCCGAGGCAGGCACCGGTGGTCCGTGTCCCACGTGGGCAGCTAGGTGCAGACCCTCATGGGTGGAGCGAGCTGCGTGTCCAGAAGGCGGCGATGGAGGAGCTACTGGGGGCCAGGCCAGGGTGGACGCAGCTTCTAGGGCCTGGAGCCGGCACGGGGGGCAGGACATCACTGCAGGGGGAGGGGTGGAGGTGGGAGAGAGAGGCAGCTGCTGTGCCAGGACCCAGGCCATGAGGGGGGACCTAGCCCCTGCCAGGCCCCCCAGCCCCACACATCTCCCCACAGCCAGAGCCTTATCATGGCCATTCCACCCCTTGGCCTTTGCAGAATCAGAATGGCGCCTGGGGGACCAGAGGAGGGAGGGACAGGTGCTGCCAGACCTGCTGTCAGGTGAGAGGGTGTGTGGAGGTCAGGGTCTCCCGGGTCCATCATCCCTACAGTTCAGCCCCTAGCAGGAGCCAGGCAGCTGGGGTGAGGCCATCCCCCTCCCCGGCTGCCCACCTGCAGCAGCATGCTGAGACCCAGGCTGCGGTGCCTCCTCTCCAGCTCGGACACCACCTGTAGCAGGGACCCGAAGCGGTCCGCAGGGTCAGCGTCCTCGTCCTCCAGGGACCCCTCCTCCTTTTCCGCCTCCTGCAGAAATCGCTCCTCCTCCTCAGCAAAGAAGGCCCGCAGCTTCCTGTAGTCGGTCAGGGCCTTCTTCCTGCGGTCCATCACGTGTCCCTGCATCCAGGGAGGGACACCTGTGTCCCCGCCAGACACCTGGGGCCTCCCACCCCCACCGCTGCCCACCTCGGGGAGAAGCTGCATCCCTGCCTGGCGGGGTCAGGGGCCCCTCCTCGGGCAGATGGCAGGCAGGCCTGCTGCCACTTGCCTTCCACACAGCCGCAGCGGACTCCGCCTGGCCGTGCAGGTCCCGTGCGTCCTTCAGGTCCTTTCTCATGATCTCCACAGATCCCTTGTTCTCCTGGAAAGACACGCTGGTTACTGAGGGTGCAGTCAGAGGCCCTGGGGGTCCCACGAGCGGTATCCAGGGGCAGACCGGTCAAGGTCTGCACAAGGGGACTCAGCAGCCCCTGAAGCTCTCTCCAGAAGAAACTCGGGTGGGGAAGCACTGTTAAGACTGCAACCAGGCAACTGGACAAGGACCTCGTTTTGGGGTCCCCAGTGTTACAGTCACCAAGAGAGCAATGCTGAGTGGCCTCTCAAGGGGGTGCGGACCCCAGGCCTAGGGTCCCCCAGCAGCAGAGTCCAGCTCCAGCCCACCTGTCCACCTGCTCCAGCCCCAGTGCAGCCCCCGCCCACCACCCGCCAGGGCCACCCCCAGTGCTCACAGGGACCCCAGGACCCACCACCTGTCCTCCCTGGGGTGGGCAGGACCACATACACTGTCTCTGTGCTGAAGGACATTCCGGCTGTCTTTACTCTAAAATAATGTTGTGACCCACCTCCGTGGGATGAGAATGGGGGGGGGGGGGGGGGGGGGG
>PISX010025455.1:0-26129 GCA_004024625.1 Mellivora capensis | reverse complement strand
GGAACATTCTCCAGAATAGACCACATCCTGGGTCACAAATCAGGTCTCAACCAGTATCAAAAGATTGGGATCATTCCTTGCATATTTTCAGACCACAATGCTCTGAAGCTAGAACTCAATCACAAGAGGAAATTTGGAAAGAACCCAAATACATGGAGGCTAAACAGCATTCTTCTAAAGAATGAATGGGTCAACCAGGCAATTAAAGAAGAATTGAAAAAATTCGTGGAAACAAATGATAATGAAAACACAACGGTTCAAAATCTGTAGGACACAGCAAAGGCAGTCCTGAGAGGAAAATATATAGCGGTACAAGCCCTTCTCAAGAATTTCCTACATATTTTTAATAGTTATCTAGATAATTGCTACTGACAAAATAAATTGAGGCCTTACATAATTTACCATAGGTGTAAAATGTTGTTGAATGGCAAACTCAAATATGTAGTACTTTTTCTTACATTTTCCTTTAAAGATCTGTTAAAAGTGCAATCTACCTAATTTATTAATTTTTAGGTTTATTTATTTATTTTAGAGATGGGGAGGGACAGAGGGAGAGAGGAAGGAAGAGAATCTCGAGCTGACTCCCCACTGAGCAGGGAGCCCAACACAGGGCTCGATCCCATGACACTGAGATTATGACTCGAGTGGAAATCAAGAGTCGGATGTTTAACTGACTAAGCCATTTAGATGCCTCTACCTAATTTATTCTAATGATAACTTATTAGTGGTTACTTTCCCATCAATTTTTCTTTTTTATTTAACTTTTTAGTGACTAGTGTATTAATAGATACCCTGCTTGATAAAGCAATAGGAAAACATGACTGTGATATAGCAGTGTAAGTCCAAAGATTGGGGGGGGGGGTGTTTTCTGTGCTGTTTAGTCAAACATCATGACATTGATAAATAGGCCAGACAGTTATTATGAAAGCCAAAGATGATAAATAAATATTAAAATGGGCTTAGTTAATGTAACTAAATAGAGTGTGAGGGAACATAAGGGAACAAATCAGGAAAACTTATTTATGGATAAAGGGACAAAGGTACAAAGAAAAAAACAAACAAAAATGTGTACAATAGGCTCACAGAGAAAAGAACCAAAAGATCAAGATGAACATCCTTCTCATTCTCAATGTCTTGCCACACCAATCCATCTAACACATTTTCTTTAGGTTAATTTTATTACTTATCCCTTCATATCATTTAAGTCCTCTGTTCAATATCATTGAGTCACTTTATATTACCAGTAGGTTGAATTCTTTTTTTTTTTTTAATTTTTTTAAATTTATTTGTCAGAGCGAGAGAGAGCACAGGCAGACAGAGTGGCAGGCAGAGGCAGAGAGAGAAGCAGGCTCCCTGCCGAGCAGGGAGCCCGATGTAGGATTCGATCCCAGGACACTGGGATCATGACCTGAGCCGAAGGCAGCCGCTTAACCAACTGAGCCACCCAGGTGTCCCAGTAGGTTGAATTCTAACTGTGCTTTCTAGAATTTATGATGCTTCCTCATCTGGTGCAACCTGTATTTCGATTTTTCATTACCCATACCAATTAACTCAACAGAAATTGTTAATAGCATTTGACATTAAACCACCATCTCTACTTCTACTGTTAAATCTCAAACTTCAAGAAGAGGGTTAATTTGGATGGTCCAAGTTCTAGCGCTTTGAATTTGACCATAGTCTTGGTGGATAAGGTTTTAAAGTTATTAAATGTTTAAAAACAAATGTGCTACAATTCCCTTTTCTCTTCTGCATAGAGATTATGTCAAAATTGCTTAAAAGAAGCAGGAGTTCATTTCTTTGCCCAAATATCTACTCAGGACAAGACTATGTCTACACCAATTATAACTGAAATATGGAAATAAATATACATGCACACCTTTTTATTTCTTTCATTTTCTTTCTTTTCTTTTCTTTTTTTCCCCCCACATCTTTTTATTTCAAGTGCACCTTCTGCTCAGGTTGCAGAGTTAACAAAGAGTCAGATGGGCAAAATGGAGAGACAGTGACTCTTTCAGGTTTCTTTGTTTCTTAGTTGTGACTCACCATTACTTAGCCTGAAATGTCTCCTCCTTTGAATTTGTCAAATTTGAAAATTGAATTTGTCAAATCTCTACACTGGCGTTTTATTTTACTCTATTATTTTATATTTTATACACATATATATATATATATATATATTTTTTTTTTTTTTTTTAGAGAGAGAGGGAGAGTGAAAGACAGAGAGAGCAAGCAGAGTCCTCGCTGAGTGTGGAGTCCAAAGTGGGGCTCATCTTGTGACCCTGAGATCATGTCCTGAATGGAAATCAAGAGTCAGTTGCTTAACTGACTGAGCCACCCAGGTGCCCCTACACTGGCATTTTAAATGGATTCTTAGCTAGTGGTAAATATTTTGGGGGGAATGAAGGCTTTCTTTTTTTGTTTCCTCTGTGTATAAGTACCACAAGCATTCTATACAGGGTAAGGGCAGGTCAAGTGTTCTTCGTATTACACCATGGCAATACTGTGCTTTAGTCACATGAATGGAAGCATCTAATCCTTTCTCTAGCTAACCATTTATCTTCCAGTGTCTGGAGTATATGTATATTTATCTCTATCTCCAGATTAATGAAATCTTATCAAGAAAACTTTAAAACAAAAACGAAAGAATACAGGGGTGCCTACTTGGATCAGTCAGATAAGCACCTGACCCTTGATTATAGCTCAGATCATGATATTGGGGTCCTGGGATCTAGTCCCATGCCAGGCTTGGCATTCAGTGTGGAGTCTGTTTTTTCCTCTCTGACTTCTCTTCCCCCTACTCTCTCTTTCTCAAATAAATAAATAAATAAAATCTTTTTATAAAAGACTACAGTGATATATATTTGATGTGAAATCAGATATTTTCAATAATGATATCATATGATATCATATAATTTCCTTGGATTTCCATATTTTCTACATAATTCTTATCTATGGATAATTATGTTTTCAATGTTTCCTTTCATGAGGAGTTACAGGTGTATGAAATCAATAAATAATTTATGCAAGAATACTTTCATATTAGAGTTTTATATCAATAGTTTGACTAAAAACTGAACAAGATGTTCCTCACTAATCATTAAGCTGAAGCATTTTTCTCCCCATGGTCTGTGTTTTAGCTTTGGAGAAAATATAATCTGGCATATTTGTGTGTAAGTAAATCAATCTTCCTTTCAGAATTCACCTAAAAAATGGATATGCATTCTTAGAGAATGGAGAACCCTGCAATGTACAATGAGGGTATGTTAAATACAGTTTTCAATTACACATTATGTAGTTACAGCACTTTAAGCATTCCGGCATGTTTACAGATATCCATTATTTCATAAATCTGTTCATTCATTCAAAACACATTTAATGAGCATGTCGACCTATATTCTGTCACCTCTTCCATAATTAGCATTTGTAAGATATCTGAAAGCTTAAATTCACAATGTCAAAAATCATTTTCACTCTTTCTCCTTCAATTGATATTTAAGCTGCCTTGTGTAACTGGGTAGCCAAATCATCAATCATAAATATCATCAATAATTTTCACTTCCAAACTCATGGTATTTTCTTATCTAAAAATATACTAAGGTGAGGGCATCGTTGAGCACAAATGATTCTCAAAGAAAGTAGAAAGCAGTGCTAACAGTATCAGAAAAGAATCAGGTTCCAGACTGGTGAGTAAAGATTAGGATGGAGACTTCTCAGTTACTGTCAGATTCCTACTTGATAAGGATCCATGCTGGATGCTATCCAGGCAGACAAGTGGCTGGAAATAACAGGGAGGAAAGCCTAAGTGTTCCTACCTGCTGGAGTTCTGTGTAGCCATACGTAGGCTCCAGCTACCTCAGCTCTTAGTCAATTAATAAGCAGAACATATTTCTAAACTCCAGTGGCCCAACTGTCATACTTCCAGGCTAACTTATTTTGTTCCAATTAAGTTATGGCAGATTAGAGATTGCTAGATGTTCATTATAGACTGTTAAATGGGACTATGGTTGTACATGGGCTCACTAAAAAGGGAGACCTCATAAGGAGGAAAGGGTCAAAAAGTGAAAACCTCTTGTACCTCTTATAGATAGAATTGGAGATACACTAAGTCACCCCAAATTTTTATTTTTTTAAAGAATCTATATTAAGTAACACTAAAGTATGCATTGCATATTTTAAACTGTTACCTAACTACATATAAGGGCTGGAATTCAAATCAACCAACACAACATAGTCGCTAATGAATGAGAATAGACATTTATCATGGTGTTGGAGTGTGGGCCAGAAGGACCTTTCTGTATTCAGCATTAACAATTTGGTTGCTGAACTGTGGAATGGTACTGAAGATATGGGACAGAGGGTGGTGGGGAGGGTAAAACTCAGTGTAATGATGGTATAGGCAGATGTATGGATTTGGGAACTAGAAGCATAACTATTTACTCAAAGAAAGAATTTTAGTATTTTAAAAACCAATATAGATACAGTCTTGTTTTCTGGCTGAATATCAGCACTGTATAAAGGATTTTAAAAAAATAATCTGTCATACTACTCCATGAAGATCTAAAATTGAATCTTAGCTGACTGAATGTATTTGGTTACCTCTTGCTGTCAGGAGTATTTTGGATTCTTAGAAAAGAGTTATTTTAGAATACTATTAAATATATACAGGAAGTGTCTTCTCAGCTGAATGATCCAGCAGGAGAAAGCAGGCTACAAAGTTTTGGAAGGAGACAACCCCCCAGCAGCAAGTTATCAAATTTTTTCCCTTGCTCCATGACCCTTTCTCCTTCTTCTTCCTCTTCTTTTTCCTCCTCCCTCACCTCCTCTTCCTCCCCTTTGTCCTCGTCCTCCTCCTCCTTCTTCTTCTCGCACATTCTGCTCAAATTTACTTTGACCAGTGGTTTTAAGATAGAATGTGTAAAATATATGTTCCATCAATGGTTATTCTGTGGTCTCAATCACTGTTTTAAATGTTAAATAGTAAAAGTAATAATTTTTGCCAATAGAAAAAAATTCCACTAGCCTTGCTAGCTTTTTTGTTTGAGAGGTTCAGTGTTTTATATACTTCTTCCTTCTCTGATTAGTTCTGTTTCTATAGTATAGTTAGCCCTGTTAAGTAAATGGTTCTAAACTTTGTGCCAAACAGAAATTTAATATATTTTTATGATGTTCTGCCAAAACTATGCACCTTTTAAAAATTTATCTGTTGAATAGATAGGAGAAACTATTTTGTTTAGTTTATAAATACATGTGTAGTCTTATTTTAAAGAAATAAAAAAATCACATCAAATTGAGGCATATCAGCTCTTCTACTAAAATTTGTTATTAAAAAACCTTAAAAAATTTAAAGAACCCACAAAAGACACATACAATTATATTATTATCAAAGTAATTTGTAAGGTTTGTGTGTGTGTGTACAGATACATACACATGTATGTACAAAGATGTATTTATTTGTATAAATATAGTGGTTTAATTTTTTACGCAATATTATATCATCACTAATAACCCAAGTAATCAATATTTTAATAATTATTTAGCACTTACACCCACACACACACACACATATATGTATATAAACTATAGGTTTGTTCCATTTGTCAAATAACTAGATTTTTCAAATATTTTAGAGCTGGAATGAATTTCTTTGTTTATACAATTTTCCTTTTGGTACTTACTATTTTCTTAATGGTGTGTTATTAGACATAGAGTTACTGGAATTATGGACATTTTTTAACATGTTGTATATTCTGCCAAAATAATTCAAGTTTATTTTAGAAACAAAAGTCCAGAGTAAGTATACTCAGAATGAAGATTTCATTCTGAAAAGTTAAAATGGACTCAATGGAGTCATTCAGAGAAAGGGAAATTATTTATCCTATGATCAGCCTTTTAGATTTAAACACAAGTAAGTCTTAAATTATAAGTTTCTTTCTATTCTGTTCTTTCTATTTCCTTTTAAAAGTTCTATTCCTCTATACCTATGTAGACATGTAGGCAAATGACAGATCAATTGATAGATATATAAACCATTCAATCTTAAATATATTATTTTGGAACTAGCTTATTTTTCACTTACATATTGTCAATGATATTGACTTATATTTCCAAATTGTTTCTAATAGTGATGTGCTCACTTTGGTCTGTACCAACATGTCAGACTGAGCAGAATATATGCATCATATCAAGTGAAAGTACAAAATAGCTACATAATATATGAAATTTTCTATAGAGAAGTAAAGTGAAAAAATCCTGTGAACATAAGTGAAAAAGTGTCTTAAATCCAGAGCAGTTATCTAGCAAAGGGAGGCTTTTCAGGAATGAATATTTATCCTAAAAGCTAAGGCTATTATTTTAATGTTATGTCACAAATGGAGAAATGGGGTATTGGGTTTGGGCAATGATGGATAGTCAGACTGATATATTCAGGACCCTGGAAACACTACCTCAGTGTTCAAAGTTCAAAAAGGGATGTTCAAGTTAATGAAACATCCCATCTATTCTGGGATGAGTTTTGTACCCATATTGCAAACATCCCATCTATTCTGGGATGAGTTTTGTACCCATATTTGTACCCTAGTAACTCAAAATGTGATTATAGGAGATCATAGTTGGAGATAATGCCTTTAAAAATGTGATTAAATTAAAATGAAGTCATCATGGTGGTCCCCAATCCAATATGACTATTTCCTTATAAGAAGAAAAAATCTGAACACAGACATAAAAGAAGAATTCCATGTGAACATGAGGATGGTCACTGACAAGTCAAGGAGATAGGCCTCAAAATAAAGAGACACAGTCAGTATCTTGGTAACAGACTTCTTATCTCCATAACTGTAAGAAAATGAATTCCTGTTGTTTAAACGATCCAATCTGTGGTATTTTGTTATGGCAGCCCTAGCAAACTGTTATACTGCCTATGGTGGGGCTTTTCCTTTGTGAGAGGATTCTCCTATTAGGAAAGAAAACTCCAATCCATTTACCAAAATTTGCCATAAAATTCAAATGCACTTTTCCAAAGCAGAAGATAAGGATCCATGTTAAAAGTTTAGAACCAGAGGAACTTGGGGATATTGGTAGCACACAGGAAATTAATACTTTTCTTATATTTTTTTCTATAATACAGAGACAGAAAGAAAAAAATCTTGCTTAAAACATGGTTAAAAACAAAAATTACAACTATCACAGATTATTGGACTAGTTTAAAGGTCTTCAAAGAAATAAATGAACACAGGAATCATCTCCCCAAAGAATATAAAACATAGAGAAATTTTAAGAGATGATAAGATGCATATTTTATAAAATAAAAGAGACAAAAGAAGAATCATGAACAATGAAATAAAAATATTGAAAGAAAGGAGCATCTTTTGGAGGAAAAAGACATATAATATCAATAATAAAATTTATCAGATAAATCTTTATCTGAAAATTTATCAGAAATAAAATGTATATTGAAATTTGAATCTTACTAATTTATTACTTCTTACTCAGTTAAATGGTGAGTAGCTTTCTTGATTTTATTTTAGTCACATGTATCCATTTTTCCCTATATGACAGTGTTTTTTTTACCTTGTTTAAAAAACCTATCTTTACTTGTGGCGCATGAGGAATAACATGGAGAACATTGGGAGATGGAAAGGAGAAGTGAGTTGGGGGAAATCAGAGGGGGAGACAAACCATGAGAGACTGTGGACTTTGAGAAATAAACTGAGGGTTTTGGAGGGGAGGGGCATAGGGGGTTGGGTAAGCCTGGTGGTGGGTATTATGGAAGGCATGTATTGCATGGAGCACTGGATGTGATGCATAAACAATGAATTCTGGAACACTGAAAAGAAATAAAATAAAATAAAATGGAAAAAGAAACCTATCTTTAGTTCAAAGTTACACATATATTTGCCTATGTTATCTTCTAGAAACGTTCTAATTTTACCTTTTATACCTCAATTGATTTTTGTGTGTGGGTTGTTATAAGGATAAAATTTCACTTTTTTTCTTTAAGGATTCAAAGGACTCAGCACTATGTATTGAAATTAAGACATCTTAGTCATAAATCAAATGCCCATGCTTATGGAAATCTGTTTCTGGGCTTCCATTCATTGTGTTCTGTCAATACTGTGGAATAAAGAAGATATTTGTAGCACATAGAAGCCATGAATGTCTCATATTTGAAAGGTATAAAGGATACCCATAAATTAATTGAAAAAAGCCGAAAACTCAATAAAGACTTAAATAGGCATTTCAAAAGAGAGGATGTACAAGTTGTTAGTGAACATATCAGAAGGTTCTCCATTATGTTAGGTCACCAATTACTCTTAAATAACACTATGACACATGAGCTAAGCAGCCATGATGGCCCAGCAGTAAGAACTCTCATGTACCAAGACAGATGTAACTGCTATGCTGTGACTATTCAGTCTGTCAGAACAAAGATCAATGTTGAACTGTGGATATTGCATGCACCATTGCTCAGTGAGACAAACAGGCCAAATTAAATAGTATCTTTGGGGTCTGTATCTCTATTTTGCCCCTGGAAAGGCCACACACTTAACCATCTTCACAAATCTTTGTCAGTAAAGCCCTTTATAATCCGTTTTGACCTTGCCAGTCATAGCAATAACTGCAGGATCCTGACTCCTGACCTCTGTTACTTTGGAGACACATCATTAAGCTCTTCTATATCAGCCCTATCCAGCAGAGGAGAACATCATAGTGCTCTTGGTGCCCCTCTCACTTCATATTCTTGGCAAATGGTAAGTATTCTGGACTCTTTTATGGATTATAAATCTCGGATGGGCATTCTGACCTTAATAATATAACCATTCCATAGGTGACATGGGTGGCTCAGTTGGTTTAACATCAGACTTGATTTCAGCTCAGGTCATGATCTCGGGGTCATGAGATCAAGACTTGTGTTGGACCCAACACTAATTATGGAGCCTGCTTGAGAGTCTTTCTCTCTCTCTCCCCTGCTGCTCCTCCCCCAACTCATATGCACATGCTCTCTCTCAAAAAAACAAAAATAAAATAAAAAAAATAAAAAATAAAAAAGTAATATATCCATTCCAACATGTCCACTTCCCTTAATCTCCTTCCCAAGTTCCTTCTAGCACACCTTAGTGTTCTCCATCGCTTTTCCCAGGTTTCCAACTGCAGTAGCAACTTTTATTCCAGATTTTCAGTACAAGAAAACACCATGTTTTCTGGGATAGGTCTTATGTCCTGGGAAACAGTCTCAATTCAATAAGTAGTTGCTTGCATATACTTATGTTTTGACCTCCTGATCAAGAACCCTCAAGCTATAACCCTAGGAACACTTCCCTGACTCTATTTGTACTTGATGCCTATTTCTTATAACTCTTTTGTTTATGGTCTCTTTCCTATGTTAGCTTCAGTGTGTTCCCAGGTAGGTTTTTCTGGCATTTATAGCCAACAGTTTTCTGGTAGTCAGAAAACAAAACAAAACAAAAACAAACAAACACAAACCTTTTGTCTTGTGAGGAAGCATCTTCTTTTCCTCTGCAGCAACTTCTAGCATAACAGAAGTACTAGTTTTTACTCTCTTTGCAAGACCAGAGAGTCCAGTAGGGGCTTTAGAGTCAACATACTCAAATTTATCCATATACATATCCCTACCCCATATTTCAGGATCCTAAGTTTTTCCTATGAGTCCCTGACCATCACATAACAGACCTGCCAGGGCTGAGTATACATCTCTGGAGGCCTCCAACTGTAACAGGTAGTTGCACACCTTCAGTCTACTATTATACTTCAAGAGATAAGGGCCTCCTTTAAGACCCTCTGCCTCTCACACTTAACTATTAACTGCTTGCTAATAGTCTTCAGTCTCTTAATATCCATTTGATAGCATTAGTACAACTTAGCAGTAACCAGCCAGTTTTATTGTCTTCCTATCCACTGCTTCTTCTCCATATATTTTGAATATGTATCATCCCTTCCTCTCTAGCATTACATACCACTGGAACATTTTTCAAGGTAACTACTGGTGAAATTTTTAGCAGCTAAGACATTATCTTTTGCTAGAGTAATTTGCACCCCACCTACTAAATATACCTACCTTCAGTGCATGGTGTATGAGCCACTTGCAAATTCCTCGTCTTATATCCTATATTCTTGGAACAGTTGGGCACCATTAGTGTTAGTCTTGATCCTCTAAGAAGTAGACAATTAGAGTGAACTAGCTATGCATGGGCTTTATTAAGAGCAATGACCTATCATGTAAAAGGGGAAGGAAAGAGGAAAGATGGGGACAGATATTAGACTATGATGCTGATCCCAGCTAAAGGCGATGGGTAAAGAAGAAGATGGAGTGAAAGGATCTGAGAAAGGCAAAATAGGTCTAAGAGTTTAGTAAGTTCACTCATGATCCAAAGTCACCTCTCATTTGAGTCCCATGACTCCCAGGAACAGGACTAACTTAATCTTCTTATTATGCTCAGTCTTTGGCCAAAGACTGTGGGAGGGGTGGTTTCAATGTGAGCACAGTGATAAATTACAGAGTACAGCAGCTGAAGCCATCAGTCAACTACACTCTGCAGGAAGAGATTGAGAGGTACTTTTTCCTGGCTGCCACATGTGTAAATATATCTAGACATCTAGATGTAGCATTGGAGTATTAAATTTTTTAAAATTTAATTATCAAGAATTAAGCTGTTTTGATATTTTATGTACTACATTGTTTACAAAGATAAATAATATTTATGATAATGAGTGAACTTGTGCATTCACTGTATTTACAGATATGTAATGATGCATTAGAAGTATGTTTGGGGTATAATATGGTACAGATATTTTTTCAGGCCAGGGGACAATTAGGAATATATTACAATAGTCCATGTGAGAATGAAATATAAGTCAGAAATGAATGTTGAAAAAAGTTACAAAAGTACAGATGCAGAAACAAGTGACTAAGGTAAAAATAGGTGAACTAAGAATGAGAAGTACCTAGGATGACTCCCAGGTTTTGGTTTCTTTTACTTATGATGGTAATATTCCTTCTGATGGAGAATATAGAATGAAAGGAGCACTGTTACTAATGCTAATGAGTATAGGGTGTGATATAATGACTTTCTGACACCTATGGATCACTCAAGTTGGGTTCATCTTACTAGAGTACAGGAAAGAATACTGTGGAATAAAGATACAGATTGTTTGATGAAGCTCTCATATTGAATGAGAGGACCAAGGCATTAGTGTTTTAAGTGGGAATTAGAGCAAAAATTTTTTTGAAAGCCAAAGTAAGATAATGCTAAGAGGAAAAAAGTTTCCAATAAAAATATTACTGAGAAATGAATAAAGTCAAGGAATCTAATGAATTCAATGTGTCCATAATTAAGAACTCATTGAGAAATTCTCCTGGACAGTCGGTGGAGTCATGCAGATGAAATCCTGACTAAAGTATATTATGAAGCTGTGGGATGCAAAGTAGAAATAAGTTCACTCCAAATATCCCCTGGTTGTTAGTTAGAAGCCTATCCCTATGACTATAGGAAGTCTCAAATATGTATTCCATAAAAGAAAGTCTATCTGCTGTATTGTTTTCTAGTTATTCCAGATGTATTTTAATAAGTCATGGACAACTACATTCACTTTATTGTCATTTGAGAACCCATTTCTATTAAGATTCAAAAACCCTGAAGAAGATTACTTTTAGCTATGACTTGAGGTTCAGGATCAGGTATCTCCTTTCCCCCACTCATTCCTTTTGCCTGTCCTTTACTGGAACCTCTCCTCAATCCCCATGTCAATTAAGTCTTTGTCTCAGGGCTCAGAGTCTCAGATGAACACTAACTCGTTACTATATTTTAATTATTTGGGGAATCTAGAAAATTCACCTCCCAGAAAATGGGGATAAAATAAGCTTGAACCTTCATACACTCTGCATTCAGTCTATCATTACTGGTATAATTATTCCTATTTTAGAATAAATATTACTGTTTTTTGAAATATCTGGACTATATACAATTTACTGTATCCATCTGTTCCCACTTACACAGAGTAGTATCTATACTTTATACATAGGTATATGTGTATAGGTCTATGATGCCCAGGCCATTTTATGAACTTAAAAATTGACATAATACATTATCTTTTCCTTTTACAGAGTTTTATATAAAACCCACCTTAATAAAGTAAATCATTTCCCATGTTTACATTATCTTATACAGAACAATATTCCTAAATATAATTACTATTTCTTTTTAAATATTGTCCTTTATCATTTAAAATGTACAACAAAGGACTAGTAACCTAGAAGTCAACCAAATCTTGAGTATAGGAGATATAAATTAGACAGATTAATATTCAATACTTATGACAAATAATTTGGACAATATAGTAGTATGGATCACAAATATTTTGAATAGAGTTTATGTTCAGTTTTCCTTTTCTTTATCTGCATAAGCTCCCATCTTACTCTATCATTTTATTGAGTGTGTGTGTTTATATGTAATTTTATAGCATCACAATTTTGCAAATATTATATGTGGGAATCCATTTAGGTTGGTCTCTTTGTATAATTTTGTATCAGCCCACACATTTTAAAAAATAATTATTAGTTTCTAAAAAGCAATTAGGCATCTTGGGGGATCTGCAGTCTTGGGGCACCTAGGTGGCTCAGTCGGTGAAGCATCTGCCTTTGGCTCAGGTCATGATCCTGGAGTCCTGGAATTGAGCCCCACATTGTGCTCCCTGCTTAATGGGGAGCCTGCTTCTCCTTCTCCCTCTGCCTGCTGCTCCCCCTGCTTGTGCTCTTTCTCTCTCTCAAATAAATAAAATCTTAAAAAAATAAAAAGAAAAATAAATATTACAGTCTTGTCAGCTTTCTATATATCAAGACTAATTATATACTCTTCTCTAAAGAGCACTGGTTACTTTAATTTGACAATGAGACAATTAATAGATTGAGGGTGGGAGTGGGAAGTACTGAAAATCATTTATTGTAGTAGAAGTAATATCTATAATATTATCCATTGAGAGTTAGAAAAAGAAAAAGATTTAGTAACAATGCATGTTGAAAAAATATACCACAATACTTCACTCATTCAGAATATTGGAGTTCTGGCTGTGAAGGATACTTATGAAATAAGCTAAAATGATCACAAAAGCTCTAAGTAAACATCTGTTAGAGTGTCTGATTAGGAATAAATCACACCAATTTGCCTTCCAGCTGAATGTGTGGAATGGAGATTTGGCCACAAAAATATGTATAGAGAATTTGACAAGTGTAGAATACACTCACTCTCTGTTCATAAATATGTCTATACTGATCGTTCAGTAAATAATAATTTATGCAGTAATTAATGAACTTAGGTCTAAAAGGAGATGGAAAATGACAGACTTATAATTATTTGATGAGTCTGAACATGAACAACAGGTCTTTCCCTCTATGACATGGAAGGTGAGAAGATTAAGCTTATAGGTAAAGAGGGTGAGAAAGTGATGAGATTCACATAAAAGAGCTTAACTTTTTCAGGGGATATAGGTGTCAATGTATAGTCAGGTGTAGAATGCCTTGTATAAGTAATTTAAATTTATACATAATCTATGGGACATCTAGAATACTGCTTAACATCTTTGGAATTTTTGAGACAGTTTGTGATTTATAAAATTGAAAATGAAAAAACAAAAAAACTATCTAAATAGAAAATAAATTACTAGATTCATTAAATTATTAAAGAAGACATACCCATTCAAATGTTAGTATGAGCAACTATTAAATTATAGCCTATTTCCCTTTTTCTGTATTACCATAATTAACTGAATCAAATTCAAGTGATTCCTATTATTCTGGAGTATGAATATACTTCTTGTTAAGAGTCTCTAGAAAATGCATATATGTTTGCCCATAAAAGAGTAATTCTTATCATCAAGACAGTGCTTTCTGAAGGAAAACAAAAAAGCAAATATATATTATACATATATATGTATAATACTTCCTGTTTGAAATTGTAAGAGAATAAAATGAGAGATTCTTAAATATATGTAGAAAATATATTAAATTTAAAAATTTTAAATATGGGACGCCTGAGTGGCTCAGTTGGTTAAGCGGCTGCCTTCAGCTCAGGTCATGATCCCAGCGTCCTGGGATCAAGTCCCACATCGGGCTCCTTGCTCGGCAGGGACCCTGCTTCTCCCTCTGCCTCTGGCTGCCTGTGCTCGCTCTCTCTCTCTCTCTCTCTCTCTCTGACAAATAAATAAATAAAATCTTTTAAAAAAATTTTAAATGTAAGTCATCCTATGACTAGTATTATACCAGTTATTCAAAATGAATAATTAATTCATTAAATTATGGGTATTTCCTTATTATATAAGGACAATTGTTATGTTTTCTTGTTTTGTTTACTTAATTTTACTTCTATATTTTACTCATGGTATTTATTCAATTACATAATTTCTTTTTTTTCTTTTTCAAGTTTTTATTTAAATTCCAGTTAGTGAACATACAGTGTATTATTAGTTTCAGATATAGAATTTACTGATTCATCAATTATATACAACATCTGGTGCTCATCACAAGTGCTCTGCTTAATCCCCATCACTCATTTAACCCATGTCTCTCCCCTTCACTTCCCCTCCAGTAACCCTCAGTTTGTTCTCTGCAGTTCAGAGTCTGTTTCTTGGTTTGCCTCTCCAACACCATTCATTTATTTTGTTTCTTAAATTCCACATATGAGTGATATCATATGAGTGATATCATATTTGTCTTTCTCTGACTGACTTCATTTGGCCTAAAACTATCTAGCTCTTTCCAAATTAAAAGTGATTTCTATCAAAATACCACCAACATTTTTTACAGATGTAGAACAAACAATGCTAAAGTTCAAATGGGAACCTCAAAAGACCCTGAATAGCTAAATCAATCCTGAAAAAGAAAAGCAAAGCTGTAGTATCACAATTGCAGACTTCAAGTTATATTACAAAGCTGTAGTGATCAAGACAGTATGGTACTGGCACAAAAACAGACACAAATCAATGGAACATAACAGAAAACCCAGAAATAAGCACACAACTCTATGGGCAATTAATCTTCGACAAAGCAGGAAGGAATATCCAATGGGAAAAAGACAATCTTGTCAACAAACGGTATTGGGATAGCTGGACAGCAACACGAAAAACAATGATACTGGGCCATGTTCTTACACCATACATGAAAATAAAATCAAAATGGATGAAAGACCCAAATGTGAGACAGGAAACCATCAAAATCCTAGAGAACAGAGTAACCTGTTTGACTTTGTCCATAACAATCTCTTACTATATTTTTCTCCTGAGGGAAAAAGAAACAAAAGCCAAAGTAAACTATTGAGACTTCATCAAAATAAAATCTTCTGCAAAATGAAGGGAACAATCAACAAGATTAAATGGCAACCTATAGAATGGGAGAAGACATTTGCAACTGACCTATCTTATAAAGGATTAGTATCCAAAATGTATAAAGAACTTATAAATTTCAGCACCCAAAAACAAATAATCCAGTTAAGAAATGGGCAAAAACATGAATAGACATTTTTCCAAAGAAGTCGTCCAGATCTCTAAGAGACACATGAAAAGCTGTTCAACATCATTCATAATCAGGGAAATGCAAGTAAGTTACATTATTTCAATTACAGAAATTTAAAGTGTTTCAGTTTTTATGGAAGTTGAAAGAATTAGATAAAAACAAAGAAGAAAGGAAAGAAAACAATTAGTAAAGCTCTAAAACCATTTGTTACATACTTATACTAATTTAGAACACTAAAGCAGCATTTTTTGGTAGAAAATTTAAATTAAATATTTTAAGAATTTCCTCAGTTTTATCAAAATCAACATGTAATTTTACCTCATTGCTTCTTTTATTAAATTACAAAACAAATGCGCATATTTGAAAGATAGTAATGGAATGCTGCTGTTTTTTTAAGGGGGAAAAACTAGTGTCTTCAAATTCTACATTAACATAATTTTACTACATTCTTATATCCACCTGAATAAAATATGTCAGGAATGTGTTCTCAAATTTTATGCAAGTAGTGTACTATTTTCAATTTATCACCCTGAGATGGTATCTAAAGAACAAAGGCTTTCTTCCAGAAGTATGGAGGAAATATATTGTTTTTCTGACCCTGTTTACTATGTCATTTAGCTCAAGAAGTTATAAATCTAGTTTATCTACTTTTTTTAACTTAAATCTAATCATGGGGAATATTCAATTTAACATAGTATAAAACCATTACTTATGATAACTATTATCCCAGTGTTCACCATGAGAGGCTAATAGCTCGATAAGACACCTATTTATAAATTCACTTAAGTAATTTAACAATTTACTTGTCTCAGAAAGTAACCTTATCCAAAATTCCTTTTTGATATATTTGTATTCTACTAAATGAATCGACATATGTCTGAGCGTGGAAGGTTGTATAACAAATGGTGCCTTGTCACATGATATGACATATGTGTGGATGTAGGCTATATAACTTATACATTAATAAACTTTCCATTGACATTAACAGATGAGTTCCTTGTTTATAGGGTGACTATGAAATATTTTCATCTCCCGTGAAGGACAAAAAACAAGCATAAAGGAAATGTGGGCACAGGCCCACAAAATATTGCAAGTAATGAGGTTGGTCACCTACAGCTAGAAATGATCTTAAAAGCCAGTCATTATAATTCTCTGAGTTACTCTGTTATTTTGATCTTTATTTTTTTCTTCCAACCAAATAAAGACTTTTGTCAAATATTAAATGCCTTTTGTAATGTGACATACTATATATGTATAGTTTGGGTTTTTTTCAAAAATTTTAACGATAAATTTAAAAAAAACTTTTAAAGTTTTAAATTTATGTACATATGTACAAAATTATGTACATATAGTTTGGCTTATTCATTCATTTATTCATGTGTTTATTCATTCATTAAAAGAAAAAAGCACTCTGGAAGAGAAACTTTGGGGGGCATCACTACTTTTTCTTACATTATTTAAAAATCAGTATTTTTTTTCCTGTCTATAAATGGAAACACCACTTCATCTTGGAGAAGTATCCCTTTGCCCTGGAAATAATGATGTGAATACTCACTGTTGCAAGACAAGAAATGTTTTTACATTTTCACAAGAGACTATCAGGCCATTCTGATAATACAGGGCAAACTGTGAGTATATGCCACCATGCTGCCCATCACCAAAAACTTGGCTGTTTTAGGACTGTAGTAGTACAAATTTGCCTAGGGTTTCACAATTCCATCTCTTGGTAATTAAATTTTATTGAAAAATAAATTATTTAGATGAGTTAGTTCATCTTAACCAAGGTGATTAAAAAGAAAAGGGCCAACGTAGTTCCTGAGAAATAACTCAGGAAATAATTTGCCATTAAAGTGTGAAAGAATTGGGTCATCTGAGCACCTCACCGTGGTTAGCTGAACATTGAAGAGTGACTATATGGTTACAGAATGGACTGGTAAAACTCACAAAGCTGCTGCCCACATGTTGGGAACAAAACAAAGAAAGTACAGATAAGTAAGGGTAGGAACCAAGTAGTTTTGATATGAGACAACCTTCACCATATGTGATTTGGGAAAAAGTGACCTTTTTATGTTTGAGAACCACAATGGCTTCACTACATGAGCAGACAATTGTACTATATTTTAAGCCTCACAAGCCAGAGATTGATGAAAGCAGGCTTCAGCAGCAGTGGTTAATAGAAGCATTTCTTCAAAATGTTGAATACCAGAAACATACACCAGACTGCTGCTTTGGAAAAGTCAGTGAACTGAACCTGAAGACTGCAGTAATCATCAAACAGGTCAAAACACAAAGTGAAAGAGAAACAGGCTTATGTACAGAGAACAGATGATTGCAAGAGGAGAGGAGTGTGGGGATGGGTGAAATAGGTGAATGTGATTAAGAAGTACAGACCTCTAGTTATAAATAAGTCATGAGGATGCAGTGTACAGCATAGGCAAGATAGTCAATAATACTGTAATAATTTCGTATGATTACAGATAGTAACTAGACCTATTAATCATTTTGTTGTGTAAAAAAATATCAAATTACTATGTGGCACATCTAAAACTAATACAATATTATAATTCATTTTTAAGATTATCTAGAGCTGTTTCTGTATGATATGAGAAACCTGTCTCATTTTCTTTTTTTTTTTTTTTTAAGATTTTATTTATTTGACAGAGAGAGACACAGTGAGAGAGGGAACACAAGCAGGGGGAGTGGAAGAGGGAGAAGCAGGCTCCCCGCTGAGCAGGGAGTCTGATGGATGCGGGGATCATGACCTGAGCCGAAGGCAGAGGCTTAACGACTGAGCCACCCAGGTGCCCCCCTGTCTCATTTTCTATTCCTCAAATACAACTGTGAACCTGTATAAGAACTTTCTGTGTGTGTGTGTGTGTGTGTGTTCAAACTTTTAAAGGTCTTTGAGAATATTTTTCAAAGAGAGATTTAGAAAAAGATTGGATTACCAACTGAGCAATAGTTTCAGTATTTAAAGAAAGGTATAACTGTTTACTACAAATTTGTAGGAACCCCAAATCATGGAAGTTAAGCACTTATTCATTTGCAGTATATTGAGCATATAGTCTGTGACAGGCAATGCAATAGATGTTAGTTTAGACACAGAAATATCAAGAAATTTCCTATTTGTATGGGAAAAGAAATAAAAAAAGGATTAGATATAAAGAGGAGTTTATGTGAATTTACTTTTCTCAGTCTTTTAATAGCATGTGCTTTTTAAGAACTATTATTAACTTATCCAATCTGGTGTTCCAAATAAGGTAGACAACAACATATAATTATTTCCACCATAGGTTGTACTATAGTACAATTATTTTTAGAAGGAATTTAACAATGGATATCAAAAATCTCAAAAATGACTGAGGAATAAGAATCTAGATATTACTCCCAGGGTATTAAGTGTATAGGCAAGAATTTACATCTTTATTACAGAGAATAATGTAAAATATAAATATATACTCAAGGTTACTGGATAAATTGCTTTGGCAAAAATATGGTGAATATTGGAATGGCTGAGTGGCTTAGTTGATTAAACAGCTGCCTTCACCTCAGGCTGTAATCCCAGGGTCCTGGGATCAAGTCCCTCACAGGGCTTCCTGCTCCGTGGAGAGCCTGCTTCTCCCTCTCCCTCTGCCCGTTGCTCCCTCTGCTTGTGCTCTCTCTGTGTATCAAATAAATAAATGAAATCTTTCAGAAAATATGGTGAATATTATGTAAACATTAAAGTTTTATTTATATGGTAAGATTTAATTATATACTAAACGTATTTAAAACATTAGGAGAGATCTACTCAGGTGTGCTTGGAAAACAAAGCTTGATTTTCACTGAAAAAGAGACATAAGAAATTTACAATAGAGGTCTAAAGTCGTAATTCTGAAGCAAAACTCAGGTGGTCTACATACTTTTGAAGCATTTACATTTTAACAACTGTTGTCACTAAAGAAATATATAAATATTATGTGGATAAGCCTAAGCTTAATTTATTAGAATGTAAAAAATAAAGGTTTTTAAAAAACAATGTAAATCAAACAAATAATTTAAATTACTTAAATACTTAAAAAGAATTTATTCAAATTTAAAATTAAGTATAGATTGGAAATAATCAAATTTGAAAAAGAAATTTGACAACAAAACAAATAAATTCCAAATAGATTAAAAGTTATGCAAGTTGAAAAAATGTAACTCAGGGCAATATCAAGCAGAATACATGTAAAATCCAGATAGTAATGTGCTAATATTGAGTACATTAATTCTGTGAATTATAAAATAAAAGACAAAAATGTTTTATAATCTAAACCTAAAGTTTTTATATGGAAAAAGGGTACCTTAATTGGTGATCAGATACAGTGCTGGTGGAGGAATAACAGAGAAATACAGATGCAAAATGAAGAGTACTATAAGGAAAGTTCCTACAAATTTACTTAAAAATATGCAAGTAGAACAGGGGCACCTGGGTGGCTCAGTCGCTTAAGCGTCTGCCTTAGGCTCAGGTCATGATCCTAGGGTCCTGGGATCAAGCCCCACGTCTTTGAGCTCCCTGCTCAATGGGAAACCTGCTTCTCTCTTTCCCTCTGCTTGCTCTGCCTACTTGTGCTCCCTCTCTTTAGGTCTCTCTGTCAAATAAATAAATAAAATCTTAAAAAAAATGTGGAAGAACAAAAAGAGAAAGGTACAAGTTGTCAATTTTTCAAGCATATAAAAATGCCCAAAAGAACAAAAATAACAAAATTCATCAGAAATCATGAAGAGGCAAAGAAAAAAAAAATGCAATCTCAAACACAAATCAGACCAATGTGAACAATGTAGCATCCATTGAATATCATCCCTTTTTTTTTTCTGGTATAAACATGAATTGTTACAGGCTTTTTGGGGTGGGAAGGCAGACAGTCTAGAAATTCTACTAAAATAAAAACAAAACAAAAAAAACAATGAAGTATAGCTCATGCCCAAAAAATCTACTCCAGGGACTTTAGTCTGTATGGATGGAAGAACAAAAATATTAAACTCTTATTTAAAGGATGTTTGATTCATTGATGTCTGACACAAAGTTCCCCATGCTCAAGACACACAGTGTCAAACTGAAAAACAAAAATGGTGGGAAGGGAAAAGGATTGATAATCAATGCAGCATCTCACCATGGACATTATACAGCATTGAAATTAAATAATGTATACTTATATATAATTTATATAATATGTTGTTAGTTTAGTTTATCTGGAGAGCCTTTACTAATATGGTGCATAAGGAATTGGAAGGAATAATGAAGTCTATGTGCCTTGGCCTTGACGCAGAGTGGAAAAAGCAGTCTAGAAGGGAAAAAAAAAAAAAAAAAAAGCCTAAATAGGCCTAGGCCTGAGGTTGCACAGGTTTGTTGGTGATGTTTAATGTTTCCTATGTGGTGTGGGAAATTCCAGTCCTACAATGTGGTCTCTCATTGATAGTAACTTGTGGCTTTTGGCAAAAGAAAATACAGATCCCATGGGAAAGAAATACCCCTTAAAACATGTGCTCATGATTCACAGAGAATGTAACAAACAACTGTTAGCTCACATTGTATATGAACATAATGTAAAAGAAAAAAAAACTACAATAAATAAATCAGAAAGAAATGACCAGAAAAATTAGTTATTTGAAAAATTGCATTGATGAATAAAATTATGAAGTTAAAAAAAGAACAAACAAAATACCATCAAAAGCTAAGCTAATTTGAAAAGAAATAAGACAGTTAATAAAGTGAAAATATGCCATAAGTACAATAAAATAATTAAGAATCTGTTTGATAGAAAATTATACACAGGAGAAAAGAGTTATGGAGGGCATGCATTGCATGGAGCACTGGGTGTGGTGCAAAAACTAGGAATTCTGTTACGCTGAAAAGAAATAAAAAAAAAAAAAGAAAGAGAAGAGAAGGCAACCCCCCCCAAAAAATATTAAATGTGGCAAAGATCTAGAGAACTTAAGTAAGCTACAACATACAGATCAATAATCAGCTTTAGATTTACTTTTCTAATCTAATGATACTGCAGGAATTTATATATATTTATATATTTAATACAAATTAAAATATTTACATAGTATACATAAATTTAAACATATATATGATTATAATATATATAATATTTTTGTGGTATATCTGATAATTGTCAACCATTTACTTTTCATTTACAGAATTCAGTTCTTAGCGATGCTTAATCAAATAATGGGACAGACTAATACTGATATTCATGATTTGAAAGGTATAATTAATGACCTTATTTTGTTGAAATTCCATGTTGTAATCACACACACAGAAAAATGAATAACAGTATATATGTGTGTATGTTTTTATATTGCTCTCAGTCTAGAAATGTGCTATTTCCAAATTCCCATATGGCATTAAGAGAGCCAAACAGTAAGAAAATACGAATATTCCAGAAACTATTAATTATATTTTACATTTTTTGAGAACACCATAAGAACATTAAAACTAGTGAAATATTTTTGTGTCCTTTGGGTAAATA
Organism: Mellivora capensis; assembly: GCA_004024625.1. Taxonomy (NCBI): domain Eukaryota; kingdom Metazoa; phylum Chordata; class Mammalia; order Carnivora; family Mustelidae; genus Mellivora; species Mellivora capensis. Next base: position 4,112 of record PISX010025455.1, on the reverse strand, counting down.
CCTAGTCGTGCAATTGCTCAGTCATAAGGTAGTTCTATTTTTAACTTTTGGAGGAAAATCCATACTGTTTTCCATAGTGACTGCACCAACAGTTTGCATTCCCAGCAACAGTGCAAAAATGATTCCCTTTCCCAATACCCTCATCAACATGTGTTGTTTGTTTCCTGTATTGTTAATTATAGCCATTCTGACAGTCATGAGATGGTATCTCATTGTAGTCTTGATTTGTAATTCCCTAATGGTGAGTGATGTTGAGTATTTTTTCATGTGTCTGTTAGTCATCTGGATGTTTTCTTTGGAAAAATGTCTATCCATGTCTTTTGCCCATTTCCTATCTAGATTATTTGTTTTTTGGGTGTTGAACTATATAAGTTTTTTATTTATCTGATATGTTATTTGCAAATATCTTCTCCTAGTCCATAGGTTGCCTTTTACTTTTGTTAATTGTTTCCTTTGCTGTGCAGAAACTTTTTATTTTGATGAAGTCGCAATAGTTCATTTTTACTTTTGTTTCTCTTGCCTTCAGAGTTGTGCCTAGTAAGAAGTTGCTGTGGCTGATGTCAAAGAGGTTGCTGCCTATGTACTTCTCTATGCTTTTCAAGGCTTCTTGTCTCACATTTAGGTCTTTCTCATACATTTTGAATTTATTTTTATGTATGGTATAAGAAAGTGGTCCAGTTTCATTCTTCTTCATGTTGCTGTACAGTTGTCCCCATCAACATTTATTAGACTCTCTTTTTTCCATTGGATATTCTTCCTGGCTTTGTTGAAGATTACTGATTCAAAGGGTCACATGCACCCTGATGTTTATAGTAACATTATCAATAATAGCCACATTATGGAAAGGATTCAAATCCAAATGTCCACTGAATGATGAATGGATAAGGAAATTGTGATATATATAAATATCTATCTATAGGTAGATAGATATACACACATGTATACATATATATAATGGAATTTACTCAGTCATCAAAAATAATGAAATCTTTCCATTTACAATGATGTGGATGGAACTGGGGTGTATTTTGCTAAGTGACATAAGTCAGTCAGAGAAAGACAAATACCATATGATTCCATTCATATGTGGGATTTAAGAAACAAAAAAGATGAACATGGGGAAAGAAGAAAAAAAGAGAGAGAGAAGGAAGCAAACCATGAAAGAGACTTTTCACTATAGAGACAAATTGAAGATTGCTGGAGGGGAAGTTGATGGAGATGGACTAAATGGATGATGGGTATGAAGGAGGGCACTTGTTGTGATGAGGACTGTGTTATATATAAGTGATGAATCATTAAATTCTACTCCTGAAACCAATATGACATTATATGTTAACTAACTAGAATTTAAATAAATACTTGAAACAAAACAAAATAACTAGTGAAATATATCTAATCTGTAAAATAATATATTTTGTTTTTCTTTTCACAAAGTTAAATCCACAGTTGTAACTTACTATTCATGTGTAAAAAATGACATATATTTTTACTTGAACTATAATTAAATTTGCACTTAAATTCATGCTCCAGGGGCACCTGGGTAGCTTAATTGGTTAAAAGTATGCCTTTGGGTCAGGTCACAATCCCAGGGTCCTGGAATCAAGCCCTGCATTGGGCTCCCTGCTCCCAGATAAGCAAAGAGCCTGCTTCTTCCTCTCCCTCTGCCTGCTTGTGCTCACTCTCTCTCTGTCAAATAAATAAATAAAATCTCAAAAAAATAAATTCATGTTCCAATAACATAATCATAAATTATTATGAATTATTATAGATTAATATATTAATAAATTATTATAGATTAATAAATCAACAAGAAACTAAGAAATATAAGAAAACAAGAAATATGGTAGAAAGTATAATAAAATTGATAAAGTTTACTTTTTTAAAAAATATTTTATTTATTTATTTGCCAGAGACAGAGATCACAAGTAGGCAGAGAGGTTGGCAGAGACAGAGGAGGAAGCAGGCTCCCTGCTCAGCAGAGAGCCTGATGCGGGGCTCAATCCCAGGACCCTGAGATCATGACCTGAGCCAAAGGTAGAGGTTTTAACCCACTGAGCCACCGAGGCACCACAATAAAGTGTACTTTTGACAAAAGAACAAATATAACAAGAAGATAAACAGAATGTATTAATAGTTAAGAGGTATAACAAGGAAGAAAAAAATAGAGGATAGTTGATATAAGTCTATATTAATTAATTTGAAGTTATTTTTAATTTGAAATTATAGGAATATATTTTTAATTTGAAATTATATGTAGGAACATATATTCCTATAATTTCAAATTAAAAATATGCATATAAGGAATAAAAGAGGTTATAAAAATAATTTAATAACATTCAAAAGAGCCAAACCAAATGTTTAACAATGTATTTCAAAACTTCATTTTTCATTTTGTATTTCACTCGAATATTAATTGGTTTTATATCTCATTATCTTCCTTTTAGATTTAGATAATGTGAATTCCTGTTAGGATTAATTCATCTCTCTAAAGTGAAATCTACTTGGCTGTTCCTACTTTATATCTTGGGCCATGGGTTGCCTCCAATTCCCATGATCTTCTAGCAGCAATGAGCATTCTTAGATACAGGTCTAGTTTTCTAATATTCACCAGTAAGAGAAACAGGAATCCTTGCAGAAATGGCTGATCTTGGGGGTAGAGCTGAAAATTTATAGGATGATCATGGAGCATCCTGAACTGTCATAAAGTAAGTAAAGTCTCAAAAATAAGAAAATAAAACAACATATAACATATCCACAATGGTGAGGAATATGTGGAAAGGATGTAAAAGTCAACTGATGAATTGATGAACACTACATCAGAAACAATGATGGCTATATATGTTGGCTAACTGAACATAATAAATTTTTTTTTTCACAGAAATAATATATTTTTAAAAAGTCAACCGGAAGAGCTTCCAATGGCCAAAACTAGAACTTGAGCAACTAAATAAATAAAGGAACATTGGATAATAATCCAAAGTATATTTAAAATAAATGTATGAATCCATACTCATATAAAAATGATTGTGTAAATAAAAAGGAAGAACAGATAAATGTCCATGTGGAAGAATTCCAAAGAATATATGTAGATACTCTGCCCTCAAGTAAAGGGAGCATAACTCCTTCCTCCTTAGATGTGGGCTGTACATAATGGCTTCCTTCTGAAGAGTACAATATAGAAAGAGTAACTTTTAACAAACATTACCTCAGCTAAACGAATAAGGTCAAAATCAACAGTGACTATTTATTGATAGTATGTAATTTTGATATGTTGTGATGACAATGACACTTTACCTCTGTAAACTTTCTTCCCCAGCTTAATCATGATAAAAATACCAGAACAATTTCAACTGAGGAACATTCTACAAAATAGCTGGACAATATATCTCAAAATTGTCAAAGTCAACAAAACCAAGAAAAATCTGGCAAGTTATCACAGGGCATAGAAGTCTAAAGAGATTTGAATCTCCCTGATGGCTAATCATGATGAACATTTTTTCATGTGTCTGTTAGCCATTTGTATGTCTTCTTTGGAGAAGTGTTTGTTTATGTCTTCTACCCATTTTTTGATGTGATTATCTGTTTTGTGTGTGTTGAGTTTGAGGAGTATTTTATTGCTCTTGGATATCAGCCCTTTGTCTGTAGTGTCTCTTGCAAATATCTTCTCCCATTCCGTGGGTCGCCTCTTTGTTTTGTTGACTGTTTCCTTTGCTATGCAGAAGATTTTGATCTTGATGATGACCCTGCAATCTCACTACTGGATATTTACCCCAAAGATACAGATGTAGTGAAAAGAAGGTCCATCTGTACTCCAATGTTCATAGCAGCATTGGCCACAGTCGCCAAACTGTGGAAAGAACCAAAATGCCCTTCAGCAGATGAATGGATAAAGAAGATATGGTCGACATATACAGTGCCTCCATCAGAAAGGATGAATACCCAACTTTTGTTTCAACATGGACAGGACTGGAAGTGATTATGCTGAGTGAAATAAATCAAGCAGAAAGAGTCAATTATCATATGGATTCACTTACTTGTGGAGACTAAGGAATAACATGGAGGACACTGGGAGATGGAGAGGAGAAGTGAGTTGGGGCAAATTGGAGGGGGAG
>PISX010025454.1:0-26131 GCA_004024625.1 Mellivora capensis | reverse complement strand
ATGAGTTTGGGGACACTTGGGTGGCTCAGTTGGTTAAGCGGCTGCCTTCGGCTCAGGTCATGATCCCAGCGTCCTGGGATTGAGTCCCACATTGGGCTCCTTGCTCAGCAGGGACCTGCTTCTCTCTCTGCCTCTGCCTGCCACTTTGTCTGCCTGTGCTTGCTCTCTCTCTCTCCCTCTCTCTCTGACAAATAAATTTAAAAAAAAAATTAAAAAAATAAAATGAGTTTGGAAGTCTTTCTTCCATTTCTATTTTTTGGAACAGTTGCAGGAGAATAGGAATTAATTCTTCTTTAAATGTTTGGTATATATCCCCTGGGAAGCCATCTGGCCCTGGGCTTTCGTTTGTCTGGAGATTTTTGATGACTGTTTCAATCTCCTTACTGGTTACGGGTCTCTTCAGGTTTTCTATTTTTTCCTGGTTCAGTTGTGGTAGTTTATATGTCTTTAGCAATGCATCCATTTCTCTCGGATTGTCAAATTTGTTGACATAGAGTTGCTCATAGTATGTTCTTATAATTTTTTATATTTCTTTGGTATTGGTTGTGATCTCTCCTCCTTAATTCATGATTTTATTTATTTGAGTCCTTTCTCTTTTCTTTTTGAAAATCTGGCAGGGGTTTATCAATCTTATTAAGTCTTTATAAGAACCAGCTCCTAGTTTCGTTGATTTGTTCTATTGTTTTTTTGGTTTCTAATTTGTTGATTTCTGCTCTGATCTTTATTTCTCTTCTCCTTTTGGGTTTAGGCTTTCTTTGTTGTTCTTTCTCCAGCTCCTTTAGGTGTAGGGTTAGGTTGTGTATTTGAGACCTTTCTTGTATCCTGAGAAAGGCTTGTCCCGCTATATATTTTCCTCTCAGGACTGCCTTTGTTGTATCCCAGTGATTTTGAACCATTGTGTTTTCATTATAATTTGTTTCCATGAATGTTTTCAATTCTTCTTTAATTTCCTGCTTGACCCATTCATTCTTTAGAAGGATGCTGTTTAGTCTCCATGTATTTGGGTTCGTTCCAAATTTCCTCTTGTGATTGAGTTCTAGCTTGAGAGCATTGTGGTCTGAAAATATGCAGGGAATGATCCCTGTCTTTTGATACTGGTTGAGACCTGATTTATGACCCAGGATGTGATCTATTCTGGAGAATGTTCCATGTGCACTAGAGAAGAATGCGTATTCTGTTGATTTGGGATGAAATGTTCTGAATATATCTGTGATGTCCATCTGGTCCAGTGTGTCATTTAAGGACTTTATATTTCCTTGTTGATCTTTTGCTTGGATGATCTGTCCATTTCCGTGAGGGGAGTGTTAAAGTCCCCTATTATTGTATTATTGTTGATGTGTTTCTTTGATTTTGTTATTAATTGGCTTATATAGTTGGGTGCTCCCATGTTAGGGACATAGATATTTAAAATTGTTAGATGTTCTTGTTGGACAAACCCTTTGAGTATGATATAGTGTCCTTCCTCATCTCTTATTATAGTCTTTGGCTTAAAATTTAATTGATCTGATATAAGGCTTGCCACCCCAGCTTTCTTCTGATGTCCATTAGTATAGTAAATTGTTTTCCACCCCCTCACTTTAAATCTGTAGGTGTCTTCGGGTCTAAAATAAGTTACTTGTAGGCAACATATTGATGGGTTTTGTTTTTTTATCCATTCTGATACCCTGTGTCTTTTGATTGGGGCATTTAGCCCATTAACATTCAGGGTAACTATTGAGAGATATGGATTTAGTGCCATTGAATTGCCTGTAAGGTGACTGTTACTGTATATTGTCTCTGTTCCTTTCTGATCTACTCCTTTTAGGCTCTCTCTTTGCTTAGAGGACCCCTTTCAATATTTCTGTAGAGCTGGTTTGGTGTTTGCAAATCCTTTCAGTTTTTGTTTGTCCTGGAAGCTTTTTATCTCTCCTTCTATTTTCAATGATAGCCTAGCTGGATATAGTATTCTTGGCTGCATGTTGTTCTCGTTCAGTGCTCTGAATATATCATGCCAGTTCTTTCTGGCCTGCCAGGTCTCTGTAGACAAGTCTGCTGCCAATCTAATATTTGTACCATTGTATGTTACAGACTTCTTTTCCCGGGCTGTTTTCAGGATTTTCTCTTTGTCGCTAAGACTTGTAAATTTTACTATTAGGTGACGGGGTGTGGACCTATTCTTGTTGATTTTGAGGGGGATTCTCTGTACCTCCTGGATTTTGATGCTTGTTCCCTTTGCCATATTAGGGAAATTTTCTACAATAATTCCCTCCAATGTACCTTCTGCTCCCCTCTCTCTTTCTTCTTCTTCTGGAATCCCAATTATTCTAATGTTGTTTCATCTTATGCTGTCACTTATCTCTCGAATTCTCCCCTCATGGTCCAGTAGCTGTTTGTCCCTCTTTTGCTCAGCTTCTTTATTCTCTGTCATTTTGTCTTCTATATCACTAATTCTTTCTTCTGCCTCATTGATCCTAGCAGTAAGAGCCTCCATTTTTGATTGCACCTCATTAATAGGTTTTTTGATTTCAACTTGGTTAGATTTTAGTTCTTTTATTTCTCCAGAAAGGGCTTTTATATCTCCAGAGAGGGTTTCTCTAATATCTTCCATGCCTTTTTCGAGCCCGGCTAGAACCTTGAGAATCGTCATTCTGAACTCTAGATCTGACATATTACCAATGTCTGTATTGATTAGGTCCCTAGCCTTCAGTACTGCCTCTTGTTCTTTTTTTTGTGGTGAGTTTTTCCACCTTGTCATTTTTTCCAGATAAGATTATATGAAGGAGCAAATAAAATACTAAAAGGGTGGCAAGGACCCCAGGAAAATGCCCTTTAACCAAATCAGAAGAGACCCCACATCATGGGGGGGAGAAAGGGGGTAAAAAGAAGTTCAGAAAAGAAATTTTTAAAAAGAAATTAAATAAAGAAAAAATATGAAAAAGAAAAATATATATATATATATATTAGATTGGTGACTAGAACAGGATCACCCATTTAATTGTTTGGTATTTTGATCTCTTAGAAGAAAGTACCTCTCTAAATTTTAAAGAACAAAAAACGTATATAAGGGTAAACACAGTGAGGGGATGGAATATGCCTATAAAGATGAAAAACAAAATTCTTTTTTTTTTAATTTCTAAAAAAAGGAGTTGATAAAGTAAGTTGGTTGGGAGAATAACGAAAAAGGAAGTGGAGATAATTTTCTCAGGCTGGAGACTAGAACAAGCCCGGAGCTAGATTTAGGGTATATTTTGATCCACTAGAGGAAGTTGTACCTCAAATTTTTTAGAAGAAAAAACCCTTATGTGAATACAAAAAATAAAGTTAAATACTATGTAGGATAAGATATGACTGTAATAATGAAGGTTCAAAAAGATTATTATTTTTTTGGAAAGGTATTGTTAAGATAAACTGGTTAAAAATTTTTAAAAAAGAAAAGGGTAAAAGTTAAAAAAAATTAGCAGAAAAAGAAAAAAATATAAAATTAAAGAAAAAATGAAATTAACTGCAAGACTAAAGAATCATGGGGAGAAAGCCATGAATTCAACGCTTGGCTTTCTCCTCCTCTGGAATTCCGCTGCTCTCCTTGTTAAGTGAACTTGATCTTGGCTGGATTTCTTGTTGATCTTCTGGGGGAGGGGTCTGTTGTAGTGATTCTCAAGTGTCTTTGCCTGGGGCAGAGTTGCACCTCCCTTACCAGGGGCCAGGCTAAGTAATCTGCTCTTTTTCACTTTCGGGAGCTTTTGTTCCCTGAACGCTTTCCATAGAGTTCTGGAGGACGGGAACGAAGATGGTGACTTCCCAATCTCTGGCCTGGAGGAGCCGAGAGTTCGGGGCACCACTCCTCAGTGCGCCCTCAGAGAAAAGCTTCAATCACTCCTGTCTCCCGGGCCTCTGGCCGTGCTCCGAGCTCACCCAGCCTGCGACAGGTTCAAGGTAACCCCGAGCTGAGAGCTCACTCCTCGGCTCTGTCTCTGTGGCTGGCTTCCCGATCCGATACCTGCTAGCTCTGCGACACTCAGACACCCCCGATCCTTCTGTGACCCTGCGGGACCTGGGGCCACGCTGACCCCGTGTGGGCTTCACCCCAGTTTAGCCTCTGGAGCGATGTCCCTCCGTGGAGCAGACTTTTAAAAGTCCCGATTTAGTGCTCCGTTGCTCCGCTGCTTGCCGGGAGCCGGCCCCTCCCCGGCGGTCTATCCTCCCGTCGCTTTGGATTCACTTCTCCGCCAGTCCTACCTTTCAGAAAGTGGTCGATTTTCTGTTTCCAGAATTGCTGTTCTTCCTCTCTTTGATCTCCCATTGGATTTGTAGGTGTTCGCGATGGTTTCATAAGCTATCTAACTGATCTCTTGCTACCCGATGTCATCTCAGCTGTTACTTCTCTGCCATCTTGACTCCTCCCCTGGTTTTGTTTTGTTTTTAATCCAATTAGACAGTCTATGTCTTTTGATTGAGGAGTTTTATTCATCAATGTTTAAAGTAATTATTGATAGGTAAGAACTTATTATTGCCATTTTGTTGTTTTCTGATTGTTTTGTAGTTCCTTTCTTCCTCTCCCTCTCTTGTTGTCTTCCTTTATGATTCAATGTTTGTTTGCTTGTTTGTTTTTTTCAGGGTGGTGTGGTTTGACTCCTTTTGTTTTTGTGTATCTTTTGTGTATCTACTATAGATGTTTCCTTCTTGTGAAATATAGTTATAACATCCTATTTTATACTGGTAACAACTTAACATTGATAGAATATAGAAACTATACTTTTACTATTCTGGGCTTTACATTTTAGGTTACTGTTATAATTTTTTATATTGTGTAGCTAATAAGTTATTTATAACTGCTTTTATTAAGTTTGTTAACTTTTAAACTAGAGGTGCAAGTGATTAATGCATCGCCAATACAATATCAGAAAATCTGGTTATATATTTACATTTACCTTTCACATGTTCATATAGTTTTGGGATGTTAATGATTCTTTCATTTCAGGTTGAAGAACACCTGTTAGCAAGTTTAGCAGTGATGAACTCTCAGCTCTTCTGTTTGGGAAATTTTTTTTATCTCTCCTTGATTTCTGATGGCCAGTTGTGCCATATGGAGTATTTTGGTTTACAGTTTTATTCTTTCAACATTTTGACTATATTATCCCATTCTCTTTTGGCCTGCAAAATTTTTGCTGGGAATTCTCCTGATAATCTTATGAAGGTTTCCTTGTTTGTGATGAGTGGATTTTTTCTTGCTGCTTGTAAAATTCTTTCTCTTTGGCTTTTGACAATTTAATTATATGTCTTGTGGCCCTTTTCAGGTTCAAACTATCTGGGGCCTTTTGGACCCCATGAATCTGGGTATACATCTTCTCCCCAAGTTTTTGATATATTTAGCCATTATTTCTTTAAATAGAATTTCTGTCCTTTTTTCTTTCTCTTCCTATACAATTCCCATAATATGTATTTTATTTCCTTTTATGGCGTCCATAGGCATTCTACTTTCCTTTCCATTTTTCTTTTCTTTTGCTTCTCTGACTGGGTAATTTCAAATGATCTATCTTTGAGTTCACTGATTCTTCTCCTTATTGGATCTGTTATTGAATATCTCTATTGAATTATTAGGCTTAGTCATTGTATTTTCCAGCCCTTAGATTTTTTTTTAAATGACAGTTTCTTTTTCTTGTTTGAATCTATCACATTTTCCATTCATTGTTTTAATATTTTGTTTAGCTGTGTGTTATTGTAGTTTATTGAACTTTAAAATATCAATCTGAATTCTTTGTCAGTTCACTGTTCTCCATTCCTGTAGGGTCAGTATTGGGGTTTTATTAGTTTCTTTTCTTGATGTCATGTTTACATGATTCTTCATGATTCTTGGATTCTTGGACTGATATCTGTGCATTTGAAGAAGTAGTTCTATCTTCCAGACTTTATAGGTTTGCTTTGGTGGGGAAAGACCTTCACCACTCAGATCAGGTTGGTGTTCTGGACAGTTCAGCTGGTAGCATCTGGTTGAGGTTTTCTAACAGGGTCTTTAGTTGGACAAGTCTACCACCTGGGCTCTGAGGTTAGTAGAGGGTGCCACTGGATGGGAGAGACTGCTGGCTGTGCTCTGTTGTTAGGTGGACCCTTGAACTGGTCTCAGTAATCAAGTCTGTTTGGGCAGGCCAACTTGTTGGATTCTGTAATCAGGAAGGCCTGTGGGCTGGACTCAAAAATTGCTCCTGGTCAGGTAGAGCTCCAGGCTGTGTTTTCTGACTGGAAGTTGCCACTGGGTGGACTCTATGGAGGGGCTTCATGGTCAGACAAGGACTGAGGTTGAACTTTGTGATTGGGGGCTGCAAGCTGTGCTGTGAATTTGAGTATTTGAGTTAATATAGAGCATGAAATCCAGTCATAATACCTGGCTTGGTAAGTTGTAACACAGAGGCCACTGAGGGCAGGGAAGGTTTTGGAGAAGGGTGTATAGCTTTGGAATACCAAGGCCTTTACACCACTCTGCCATTACAATGCCTTGGGGAATTGCTTTCATCCAAGCTTTCTTAGCCCAAATAGCTACCCTGTGATCTAAGAGATGTATGCTTTGTCTCTTAGGCTATGTTTAGCAGAACTGTAGAACACACAGATTAACATATCATATTTTTCCCATAAATGGATCCTTCTAGTTCTGGTAAGACCCCTTGTCACACATCCTGTGTTTGAGAAACAGTGATAAGGATTTGTGATTGTCCTGAAGGACCAATAAAAGTGGGACCAATAAAGCCTCCCATGCCTGAGGGTTGATGCCCTTGCCTTCTCTCTTTCACAGCAAAGTATGGAGTAATCCTTCATCTGTTGGCACAGGGATTGCTGGCCATTCCCAATGTTTTGGTGGGGCTGGTGGAGGTGCTTCATAATCAGACTGTCTGATGGTTGTATTCTGCTGTTAGGTGAGCTTACTGACCTGGCTCTCTGTTTAGCCATTCCTATATCCTGCAGTTAGATGGAGCTGGAGACTGCTCCTGATTGAGTGGGATTACTGTCCAGGCTTTTTGATTGAGTGGGGCTGCAGGCTAAGCTCTGTAATTGGATGAGGTCACTAATTGGGCTTTCTGCTTAGATTAGGCTGCAGGTTATGTTCTGCAATATATTATGGCCATAGCTGGGCTCTGCTGTTGGGTGAAACTTTCAGTAAGGCTCTGTAACTGGGTGTAAATGGTGCTCCAAGCCTGCCTGAGGTCACTGTTCTGGCTCCTAGGTCATGTAAAACCAGAACAATGCTCAGCCTTTGGTTAGGGCTACTGATTTTGCACCTTACCTGAGCAGAACTGTAGGATGAAACTTCACTATGTGGGCTCTCTGGCCAGTCTTCCTAGTCAGGTGGGACTGGAGGCTATGCTCAGCAATTGGGTGAAGCTTTTGACTTACCCACTGTTCAGGCAGGCCATAGGGTATACTCTTTGGGTGCTGGGTGTCTATGGGCAGGTTTTCCAGTGGGGGAAGACTGGAGTCAATAATTAGCAGTTGGACAATGCTTTGAGCTTGCTTCCTTGCCCAGTTGGGGCCACAGAATGGGCTCTACAGCTGCTTATGGCCTATTGTCTGGGCACCCAAATCAGACAGAACTATAGCTCAAGCACCCTAGGCAGATGGGGCCACTGACTTGGCTCTGAAAATAAGAAGAGCTGCTGCCTGAGATCTCTGGTTGGGTGCAACTGCAAGCAGCAGTGTGACCCACAAACATCTAAATGCTGGCTGCTGAAAGCCTTGTCTCCATCTTCTTCTGTATCTGATCATTAGTGATTGAGTCCTGCACATTCCTCCAGTGATACCTGGGATGTGAGACCCAAGTGAGCTCCCAGAAAGCATCCTGCAAAGCTAGGGAAACTGAACGTCCACTTTGGTCTTTCTTTTTCCTACCAGAGAAACTGCATGTCCAAGGAGATTCTCTCAGTGTGGTACTACTGTATTCGACTGAGGAGAGATGATGTGGTTAAAGTGTAGACTCTCCTTTTATCCTACTAAAGTAGTCCTTCTCAGTCTCTGTGGTCCAGGATGAATGTTTCAGCCTCACCCCTGGGTTTGAGGATTTTCACAATGGTGTTTTGTCTGTGGATAGTTGCTAGTTGTTATTCTTATGAGGAGAGCCAAAATTGGGAATGGCCTGTTTTGTCATCCATTAGCTATCACTGTTCCACCTCTTCCCAAAATCTTAAGATGAGGCAATCTAGGTGAATGCACTTGGAAAATTTTCACATCCATAAATTCATCTGTATTGCCTGAGTCGTCAAAAGTAGTTACTCTTATTAAATGTCAGTCTTTCCCCTTCGCTTAAAGACAGTGCAAGCCTCTGTCTTATAAGAAAATGCATATCGCATCCCCTCAGGATGTACTCTACCTCCAGTCCTGACCAAATACTAAAAATTAGGGCTAAATACAATATAATGTACCTAGATATGTGTTGGACTTGCTGAAAAAAAGAAGGGATGACAAATCAAAGGAACTGTAGGATTTAGCTAACTAGCTTAAGTTAGCTAATTTAATAGTACTGGCAGGAATATATGGGATTGGATCTTAAAAGAGCTAGATGAATGGCAAGTACTCTCCCATGATACAGGTAATGCATTTTGAGAAGGATGAGAGAAGATACAGCTAACATACTAGGTGGGCTCTTGAAGGTTGAAAGAAATTGATAGCTCTCAGTGAGATGCAAAGTCCAAAACTAAGATGGCAGATGGTAGAATAAAGGATAAAAGGAGTCAAAGAAGTTGGCCCCTTAGATTGGATAGAGTGCATAAGGCTGACAAACTCACCAGCTATGTTCTGCAGGAGTCTGTAGTGTAGGAGACATAGTGTTTTCCACAGTGGTAAGAGGAGAGATACTTTCCCATTTCTGTGAAGATCAGTGGTAGCTATCTTCTGAAGACCAGGACTGATGGCAGAAGATGTTGGTACATTCTGCTTACTGGAAAGAGATCAGAGTTGCTGTTGATAGCTGGGGATTTGAAACACCCCTGATAAAATAAGAAATACAGAATCCTGAAATAATTCAGGTTAGATGGCAGTGTTACAATGTCAGAGTGGCAGCCTGGGAGTTTGAGTCACATGGAAATATAGAGATGTTTGATTGAACATGGGTAGGCTTAAGGAAGCCATGAAGGAGTAACTGGCAAGGATATTGCTCAACTTATAAAAAACAAAGGAATTAAAAAATGATTGATCAGGAGGTTGAGGGTAACATGTCATAATCTCCTGCCCAGTTTTATATGAGCCAATTTTATGTTCCACATTACACTGACTGAAAGGAAGGCCAGTTGCCCAGAAGAAAGGGACTTGCAAGACTGAAGCAAATGTACTGTCCTATAATGATTCAGAGTCCTTATTCAAAGGGACCTACATCCATTTACTTGGATAACCATACATTGAGGAAAGGGAAATAACCAGACATTTAGAAAACACTAAGGCATAAGGTTTGAGTTGACGTTAATACACAAGTACCCGATCTCCTTGTTAGAGTAGAGCATATAGAGGCCAGTAATAAACAGAATCTCGAGTATACTAAGTACATCAGCCCACCTACTAGACATTTCTCTGGTCTTCAAATGTTTACTTAAAATACAAAGACTACATTTAACTTCATTGTCTTGTGGAATAAGAACGAATAGAATGAAGAATACCAAGTAGAAACTTCTGAAACTATTCCTGAAGCTGTCCAAGATGGTCAAAAGTAATGGTAGATGACCATAAACTACCACAAAAGCAATAGCCCCAGTTGCAGGTTCTTTATCAGATATAATGAAATTTTAAGTTAGAATAAAATCAGAAACAGGATGATGCCAAGGCAAAAGGATATAAGTAATATTGATTCTGTCTTTACTAAAAAAAATGATACTTTGTTCATCATGGATTTTTTGATTGATGATTTTTTAAATTGCATTGAAATATTATTTATCTTGATTATTTAATTTTTAATGTTCCCTTAAATTTTGCTGCTGATGCAAGTGTTTTACTCACCTCACTCTGTTTTATTTTTGTATAACAGGGTTTCAGGAACTTGGTAAGAAGCCATTGTTCTGACAAATGCGTTATTTCTCAGTTCTAATGGGAAGGAGAACTAGAAGTTAACATTCACATGTGATAGGCAAAAAGAGACATTTATATTTCTCTCCCAAGGCTATATTAATTTTCTTATCCTACATCATAAATAGAGCCTGAGGCAATTGGATAATTTTGGCAATCCATATGATAGCACATTGGTCCTCCATTTCAATGTCATTATATTAAGCAGACTGTAAGAAGTAGAAGTGTTTATGTTGGTGGCCTTTCTGAGACACATGTATTCCAGTGTGCGGGAAATAAACCCAGTGGAGATTCAGGGACTTCTTATATCAATGAAGTTTGTATTCAGTGACCTCATATATATGCCAGATCATTTCCACAGTAAAAGACAATTTATCGTGTCTTTTATCTTACACCACTAAGAAGGAAGATACAGTCCTGGCAAACAAATGACATGGAAGGCTAACAGCTTTGAGTTGAACATGGAAACAGGAAAACATTCTGCTGGAGCTTCTGGCTAGATTACAAGTAGTCCTGCCACATGAACCCCTTCCTTGAAGATCATACAGAAGTCTCTATGATATTAAAGTTGTCTGTAGTAGGCATGAATCACCATGTAGAGTTATGGCATAACTTAAGTGGAGAGTTCTAATATAGACCATTTAGTGTTCTGGAGCAAGGCTTTGCCATCTGCAAAAGAAAATTAACTTCTATTTGGTTAACAATTGTGACATGCTAGGGATCTTGAAGAGACAGAGAATGTAAATAGAAATCAAGTAACCATGTGGAGCTGGGTTCTGCCAAACTCATCTAGTCATAGGTTGATTAAGCCCAATGGCAATACATCATGACAGAATTATTCATGAGAGGGCCAGTGTTGTAAGCAATAAAAGCAGGTGGCTCAGACTCCGTATCATCTACCACTTTTGCATTGGAATGTTTCATTTAGCATGCACCTATGGTGTATCGGGAATTCATTATGAATAGCTCATAAAAGAGGTAAAGGCTGAGCTTAAGTCATAGATGTGTTGGTTTTGTATGTTAGCTAAAAATCAATGCGCTGTTCTACAAACCAATATAAGGGTGGGCCTGAAAGACAAAGGTGAGGAGAAATCCTCCCAGTGGGTATAAGTTTGAGCAGTACCCATATAAGTGGAAGAAAAGTAGCTTGAGATTAAAATATATGTGGGTTCATGGGCAGTGATGAATGAATGAGGATTGATTAGGGGCTTGGAAGGAGAAAAAAATGAGAATTGGGAGAAATGATTTTTTGGTGGGATGAGGTATATAAATAGGCCTATGGGAGGCACAAAGTATAGGGAAAAAACATGTAATACATGATAATTCCTGCCATAAGTGATCCATCATAGAAGAAACACTACAAAAAATAATCAAGTTTACAGGATATCTTGGACCAGTGGACATCAGTCACTTAATTTGGCAAAGGAGGAGCATAAATGGAATAGTCATGAGTGGCAGGGATTTTGACCAAGCTTGGGTTCAACTGAATGGGCTTCCATTCAGTGAGGCTGATACAGTGACTGCTGCTTCAAAATATACAACTGTCCAGCAACAAAGAATGAAGCTGAACCATTAACAAGGCACCTTCTCTCAGGAGGCCAACAAGCAAAGTGATTTCACTGGACCCCTCATTCTGTAGGGCACCAATTCAACTTAATTACAGGAGAACATGCTCCAGATATCGGGATTGCCTTATCAACAAGCCCTCATCCAGCTCCACGTTCCAAAGGTTTATAAATTGTTTCACCAGCATAAAATTCTTCTTAATATTGTTTTGGATCAATGAACCCACTGTACAGCATGCAGAATGTAACTGTGGGCGTATGGCCACTGGGTCATTTGTCTTATCATCTACTATACCATTCAATTTTTTCAGCATGACTGAGCAGTGGAATAGACATTTGAAAGTGTATCTGAGGCACCAGCTTAGAGATGAGGTCATCTAATACTGGTATCCCATACTCCACAATGCAGCAAAGAATTTAAATCAGTTGCCATTATATGATGCTATGTATCCAATAATAATTCATGCATTTGAGAATAAAGGAGAAGGAATGGCACCGTATAACTTGTTCCCAATAACCCACATGGGGAATTTGTATTTTCCATCCTCTCATCCTCATAACTTTGGACTCTGAAGGTATAGAGGTCCTGATTTCCAAAGGGGATGCTTCTACTAGGGAAACAGTAAGTGTCCCATTACACTTTAACCTATGGCTGTTACCTCATTGCTTTGAGGTTCTTTTACTAAAAGACGAGCAAGCATAGAAAGAGGCCCTAGGGAAAGGGGGAAATTGATGCTCATCACCAGAAGATAAAGTTGGTGACATACAATGGGTAGAGTTGGGGAGGATATGTTTCATATTCTGGTGATGTAGTAGGCCATCTCTTAGTATTCCTTTCCTCAATTTTGAGAGTAAATGGGCAACTGCCTGAGCACACATAAGGCTAGGGACTCTTTCTCATGAGGGGTGAGGGTCTAGATCACCAAATAAGCTACTTTTATTGGCATGAATTAATCTAAAATGGGTAATAGAGGAGGGAAATAATGAATTTCAGTTATGGTTCCCTATAGCAGCAGGAACTGGAGTTATTTCCACTAGCTTTCTTATCACAAAATTTCCTAGAAGAGACAAACTTGAATCTTGGAGTAGCTTTACCCAGGTGGGGTACCATTTACCCAGGTGGGGTACATGATTTAAGTGACTCTGAAGGGCATAAGGAGAGAACAGTAGTGGATAGTATGGAGCATTATTCAGATTCCTTTTTGGGAATGAGACATACTATATCTGTTGCCAGGAAGAACTGCTGCTGAAGGCAAATGAATATCTCAAAATTTCCCTCAGCTTAGTCCATTGATTGGTTGAAGTGGGAGTACAAAGCCTGGCCTCCTTGCCTTAAATGGGAACAGCTCTGAAGGGACATCCAAGCTTCATAGCATCCAATGCAATTAAATGAATCTGTTGCAACTGTGTGACAGCTTAATTTTTCCCTCTGCCCAATCTGATGCTTCTCAAATATTCCCAGATATTGCTCTGAGACCACACCCCAATAAACTTCCTACCTGCAAATCTCTGATGTTCAAAGTCCGTTCTCTGGGGAAGTTGACTTAAGATAGGATTTCTTCAAATTGCAGGATTCATTTAATGTAAAATAATTTAAAAAGAAGTTTCATGCATAAATGTTGAAAAGTAAATCAATTGCATAAAGCAAACTTCTCTTCTGATGTAGTTTTTACTCTGGCTTTTTCTGTGTTACTTTTCCTGCTTCTATTTTCCTTTTGCCCATTCAATTAACTTCAAATATCATGGAAAAAAATTTAGAAGGTTGTTTTGTTTTTTTGTTTTTCCTGGCCTCATCATAACCAGTCATGTGAACTTGGATGAATTAAGTTTCCCTGGATAAGAGTTGATTCACTTATTAGTTGAGAGGATTGTACTAGGTGATTGATCTTTAAAGCATCTTGGAACTTTGCAAGCTAAATATTCCCCTTTTCACTAGGTTTTTATACTTTAAATGTCATTACAGTTTAGATTACAGAGCTACTGAGTACAAAGGGGAAATACTAAAGAAATGTTTGAACTCTATGGGGTAGGGGTTTGGTCATCCTAAAAATAGGTGCAATTTGTATGAACAATGTTCACTAATGCTAATGAGACAAAAGAAAGATTTCTCTATGGCAGATGACTTGCTACAGGCCATGTAACAATAATGCATATAATTTATTATATTCTTCAAGCATCTGTAGTATTTGTGATGTGAGAATTTATAGATATGATTGAATTCGTGATTCCTTCAGCAACTATTCACTGAGTGCCTATTTTGTGGCCAGAGTACACTAGGCCCTGGGGATATAGAGATTAATAAAATAATATCCTAATTCTTGAACAGCTCAGACTCTAGTGGGAGAAACTGACACATATAGAAATATTATGGTATGAAAGATCTGCTATAATAGAGTATAAACAGAATGCAGCTGATGAATTTTGTAATTTTATGTGGACAAGATACATTCCTTCTATAAAGATTGACTGTCAATCAGTTTGAATACCTCTGGATTATAACAAAGGCAAACCTGATTACTCTACCATAAGTGCATAAATCGGCAAGACATCTCCTCCCTACAACAAGTAACAATTGCTACAGCAAGTAACAATTGCTACAACAATTATGGTAGCTATTTACATCACCTCTGTAGGACATTTTCTTCCTCTTACTCTAAATCAGCGCACAATGTGGTCTCTCTGTTAACTAAAAAATAGAAGCTGCCTGAAGTCAACAATTCTACCATTTTATGAATTCAAAACTTTCTGGAGAGGTAAAGCTAGGGGACCTGAAGGGGTGATAGTTGATGGGGCTGAGTATGTGAGGAAGGAGACAGTGTTGCAAACTGAGGAGTACTTTTGAGATAAGAGAAGGAATAGAGGGAGGATTATCCTGTACTAAAGTGTAATAGAAGTCAGTGTATCCTAGAGTAGGAAAAAACCTTTACAGGTCATCCAGACTGAGACAATTTTGACAGTGAAAGCTGGTGTAACAATAATAATAATAATAAATTCAAGTTTAGAAATATTTACTTAGAGATTAATCAATTGGCTCATAATATTGGTTGGCTCTTAAATGATTTTATTAAAAATTGCCTATACCTTTCTAAAAGATAAAAATAATATATACTGGATATATTAAATTCAAGTTAAAAATCTTTATATTGATTATATATGTATTAAAAATAAGCAGAATATTCTTAGAACATAATCATATACTTTAATTTGTTTTGTTCTCAAATCCTAAATTATTGGCATTTTTCTGAAAATACAGGTTTAATTATTATTAATTACTTAATTAAAATTCCCAGTTGTCATACCTTCAAGTGACTTCTCTCTAAACTATGATATGCTTAATTAAAGAAATATTCTTTCTGTGAGTACTGAGGTACACATAAGTTTGATGAGCATTCTGCTAAATGGGGGCTATTTTCAAATTCTAAGTCTTCTCACACTGAAATTTGTGATTATTTCAGACTAAATATTTTCAAAGGTAGTGTCTTTTTACCACCAATCAAAAGCCCTTTCTTCAAAATATATTTTAGGTAATCTCAATTTTATTTCACTTAGGTTGAGCATATTTTCAAATGAAAAAATGAAGCTCCATCAAAAAGTCATTTTTATGAATTTATATATTCTGAAGCACAAAAACAGAATTTTCAAAAGTAAATTATATATACTTTTTGTATTCTCATTATTTAATGTGTTTGGTACCTCCTTTGTTTTTGTGGGGATAAATTTTAATGTTGTTCTGCCTGCAAGCTATTGTTCAGTAATTTTAGTTTGCAAAAGATTTAAAATTGGAGATTTTTAGTGATGTATTGTCTAAGTCCATTTGAGCTCCTATAACAAAAATAGTGTAGACCTAAAACAACAAATATTTATTTTTCACAGTTCTGGAGGCTGGGAAGTCCACAATTAAGACAACAACAGACTGCTTTATATTTCACTGATGGCTGTCTTCTCAGTGTATCCTCACATGGCAGAAAGGGTAAGAGAGCTCCTTTATAAGGGTACTAATTCCATTTATGAAGTTTCCACCCTCATGATCTAATTACCACCCCCAATTTTTGCCTCAAAATATTATCTCATTGGGGCTTAAGATTTCAACATATAGATTTTGAGGGAACATACACATTTAGACCCTAACATTTATTTATTACAAATTAGAAGCTAAACTTAAAGAAAGTACAACTAAAATCCAGAAGATTCACTTATAAATACATATAGTGCCACTGTAGGAAAATTAGAGTGAATTATAAAGTCATTGTTCAAATGTTCAAACATTCTAAAATCTGATTGATATTGGGCAACAGAGAGAGAGCACACAATTCCTTCTAAGTTCTTGTCTGCTCTATAGGTTTACTTATTTAGCAAGAATATTTTCTCCCAATGAGCTATGGTCATCTTAAATTTGAATTCACATAATAATCACAAAAGTAGCAAATACATATTCAATTTGAGCTTTTTAAATGAGTTCATAACATTAAAATAATATAGTATTTTAATCTTTGCATGAACTTTCAAAAGCTATCCAAGTACTCCTTTACTCTCTCCATCCACAAGTCATGTTAGAATCTGTGAAGTATAAGTGGGCCAACAGAAAAAGGACAAACTTCTAATATCTAGTCTATAGTACTCATTGATGGTATCCTTAGAATCCAGTCACACGTGGCTCTTCCTCCATTCCTTGTGTGTGTGGTTCCAGAGACAGCTAGGGGTGTGCTGCAGTCAGCTCTTACCAACTTGCTGAGACAGATGTGCACATCTCTTCCTAACTCCGCATTCACTGATTTCAATTTGATAGCTTGAATTTGTCTTTGGTGGGACTATTCATGCCACAGAAATTGGCAAATACTACAAGTCCGATTTCCCTACCCATGCACCCTACCAGTACAGCTGGTTGTTAAATGTTCATCACCACATGACTGCAAGAAACCCTAACATGAATCCTTTCTGGGCACAGCCTGCTTCTCTTCCTTGCTGAAAAGTCTCCACTTGAAAAGGATTCTTCATTAGAGTCATTTATGGTCAGGGTGAACAACTCATGCTGGTTTGGCCAGGGCAATCCTAGTAAATACCCATTATGCCAATATCCTGTGCTGTTGAGCACTTAAACCTGAAAAAGTCACCTTGAAATAAAATATAAATTACAAATAAAATTAATGGTTGCATTAAAATTAGGATGGGTTTGGTATAACTTCAATTTTTTTAAAAGACTTTATTTATTTATTTGACAGAGAGATCACAAGCAGGCAGAGAAGCAGGCAGAAAGAGAGAGGGAAGCAGATTTCCCACTGAGCAGAAAGCCCGATGTGGGTCTTGATCCCAGGACTCTGAGATCATGACCTGAGCCAAAGGCAGAGGCTTAACCCACTGAGCCACCCAGGAGGGAACTTCAACTCTTACTTGCAGCTTCTACTTTTATTTTGCCTAATAGTGTGTAAAGCACATATGCTGCAATCAGCATTCTCTCTGGATATGTGATTAAATAAAAAAAGATGACTAGCAACACCCAATGTTCTCTTCCTGAACCCTCCCCCACACACCATAATTTATACTTCTCTTTCAAGGATGGCATGCTGAGTGCTCTTTGATAATAAAATCAATGTACTCACATGTGAGCAGGTTTAGATTTAGCTAACTTCAGGTGGGTATGTGTGGTAGGGAAGAAATAATTCCATATTGCTGATCCTGCTGGACACTTGGTATATTAGAGTCCTGTGTTACAAATACCAGTTTAGGCAGGAAGTGAAGCAGACTACAGTATCAATTTCTTATAAATTACCCCAGTTGAGAAAATATTTTGTAGTCTCACTGAAATGAATTTATTAGAGAGCTGAAACTCAGCTTTTGAGTGATTAGGTACAAGCAGTATTTGCACTACAATTAAATGTTATGTGCATAATTTATAAATGCTATGTTCTGTAGCCAAATGTTTTTATATCCTACTAGCCAGGGAGGATGGACTCAAAATAATATTTTCATAAAGTACACACTAGTTAATTGAAGTTTATATAGCACATCTAAGGAATAATCAGGTATTTAGAAATAAGGTATTAACCAAGGTGTATTAGTTTTCTATGACTCTTATAATAAATTATTATAAATGTAGTGGAAGAAAACAATATTAAATTATTATTTCATAGCTCTACAAATCAGAAGGTCTGACATAGGTCTCAATGGGCTAAAAATCAAGGTGTTAGCAGGGCTGCAGTATTTTCTGCAGGCTTCTAGGAAAAATTGTTACTTGTTTTTTGAAGCTTCTTGAAGCCACCTGCATTTCTAGGCCCACGGTCTCCTCCAGGCTCAGAGCCAGCAGTGTTGTATCTTTATGACCAGACTTTTACAGTCACATCTCTCTTTCTCTCAGTCTTTACCTTTCAAATATTTTTTTCTGATTTTATGGAACCATTCTAAGGACACATCTGGATAATTCAGGATTGTCAGCCTATGTCTACATCTCAATCTAATAACAACTGCAAAGTCCTTTTCCCAATTAGGTACCAATATTCACAGGTTACTGGTATTAAGATGTTCATTGTCTCAAGTGGGGGTTGCCTTAGTCTGCTTACCACACAAAGTGATACCTTCAGCAAAGAATATACTGTGCTCTTGAGGCACCTGGCTGGCTCAGTTGGTGGAACATGTGACTCTTGATCTTGGGGTGGTGAGCTCGAGTGCTACTTTAGGTATAGAGACTACTTTAAAAAAAATAAAATCTTAAAAAAAAGGTTATACCATGTTCTTAAGAAATGATCTAAGCTTGTTCTTCTTTCATTACTTGAAGAAATAAAGAAATTATCTAAATTTAGAATAATTTTTCAGAGCAATTATCACAAATGAAAGTATCAATTATTTTTTTGCATGCATCAAGTACTAATTTCTTACATAAAATCAAGAGGAGTCTAGTTAGCTAGTTAAAAGATTCAAAACTGGATAATTCCTTCATTTCTGCAATTCTTTGAAACTCCTGTTCATGGTGGCCAGATGTCTATTATTTGGTTAGGAATTAATAGTATAATTCTTTAAAAAAAGTTTGCTGTCTAAACCCACACATGTGGCTCAGGTGCATTTTAACAGCTCTGCCTTTAGTGTCTTTACTGGAACCAGGATTCTGAATGTGAACATATTCCCACCATCCCCTACCCCCAACGGAAGGCTGCATGCCCACTCAAGTAAATGACAGAGATAATCATTAAATGGAGCTCAATCTATTTTTTTAAAGATTGTATTTATTTATTTATATTGAGAGTGAGAGAGAGAACATGTGTAAAAGCAAGGGAGAGGGCCATGGGGAGGGGAGAGAGAGGAGTAGACTCCCCACTGTGCAGGAAGCCAATGAGGGGCTTGATCCCAGGACCTTGGGATACTTTTTTTGGTGGGGGCCAGAGTTCAACATGTAACAGTCCTACCATATAAAAAGTCTGATTCTCTTTTAAGGCTTAAAGAAATGATCATTAAAAAAAATCTCATTCTTTAATGGATCAAGAATTACTCTAAATTATTAAATGTATGTTTACACTGGTTTACCATTCAATTTTCTGATTATTACTTTTTTTTTTAACAAGCTTGGATATGGTTCTAGAGAACTGATAAGGTTGAATATATTTTAAAGTCTGTGTTAAGAGGAAATAGTATATATATTCAATAAAAGAATGAAGATGCTGACAAATGGGTCAGATTGTATATTTTATCTTTTAATCTCAATTCCAATTCAAAATAAGTAACTATCATCTCTTCTCTTCTACTTACTTAAGGAATTTAAAAAAATAGGCATGGTTTAATGTTGTTCAGCCTGTTCCATGAACCTGATAATATGCTAATCCTATAAAGATTATATACATGCATATGACTACCTCAAATAGTTTATGGAACAAGGCAAGATATGAGTAGATAAATATATAAAAGTCATGTACATGTTGAAAAGTCATCTTTCTTAATTTAAGCAATGCACAAGGTATGATAGATTCCTATTAGAGAAAACTAGGCTAAGATGTGACACTTAAAATTGACCATGGGTTCTATTTTATGGTAATGAACACATGCAGCAAAGCAACCAAATTGAGTTGCCTGTGCAAAAATATTCTAAATCATCACCAAGCAAACTTTATAAAGAGTTTGAGAGAAAGAAAAACCCATACAGTTTTCTCACTTGACCAGAGAACTTTGTATTATGTTAGAAAAATAGATTCATTATTTATATTGTAAAATTTTCTACTTATATATAAATGTGTTCTTTCTTCAAGCTGCCACAGATCATTTTAAAGGGAGATAATGATCAAATTAAATAAATAAATAGGCTTCCTGTCCAGCATAATCTCCAGGATTATATGACAAGACAAGCAAGCCTAGTAGCCAGCATTCTTAGAACACCATGCAACTATTTCTTTGAGTTTTGCCTGTTGCCAAGGCACTATCATAGAATAAACTAAATATCCTGCTTTGCCTGGGACAATCCTGTGAACACTTGTTGTATTCATTTGTATTTTACTTTCCTGAAATGTTAATTTTGTAATGAAGTATGACTTATAAATAAATTAATTAAAATAAGACAGAAAAGGTTTGGTAGACTTTCAGACAACTTCTGCCAAGTTTTATCTACTTGCATGTGAAGCAACAGTCGGGGTTCTTCTTCAACATGTAACTGAATAGAAAATATGATCAACAATAACTCATTATTCTTTCCTGACTCCTCCCAAACATAAAACACAGTCTTTAAGGGCATAATACGAGGTTCTTGCTGCTGCTAAAACAAAATTCACTTTGACGTTGTGGGCCTCAGTCAGTTAACTCCTTCTGACTATGAGTGGTGGTAGGAAAAAAAGAAAAGAATTACACACCACTGCAGTAACAGTGAGACATTTATATTTATGGCCAGTAGTCTTAGAATTTTTTTCTTACCAGAGTGTCGGGATGTTACATAAAAATTCATGTGCATACTAAATCAATCCTGTATTTCAGCAAGAATACATTCCCAAAACTATTTTTCATTAAGAGGAAAGGAATACTTTTTAAGGTAAGAACTCGGAGCATAACCTTCTTGGTTATGACTAATTTGTCTAGATGTTCAATAATCCCCCCAAAAAATTGAGAAACAAAGGGGCCATATAAAATGGCATGCAATAACATATCAGCAGAATTTGAAAAAAATCAGACAGAATAAGGGACCTCCCCCAATGGAAATGAAAGCTCTTTAACTCCTTGACTAATTATATGCACTAATAGATTTTCCATTGGGTCCTCTGGTTTTTAAGAGTCCATTTAATTGTAGGATCAAATAGAGGCATTTCTCAACTCTTCTAATGGCCAGGAATATATGTGAAATACAACAAAATCAGGAATCAAAAAACTTAAATTAGATTCTTTACTTTCTAGTTCCCTTTAAATATTCTGAGTTTCACTTTTATTACCTATAAAATGGAGATGATAATAATAGCCAAAAAAGAACCTGTTCTGAGTATGATAATGGGAAAAATAATTACAAAATGTAAAGAATTATATAATACAAATATTATTAATCTGAATTAATTTGAACTATATATTCAAATCAGTGACTGTGCTTTTAATTTACTCTACTATGTAAATAAGTTTCATTCTATAATGGATTATATAAAACTATCACATTTAGTGCTATGGTGAGTGCTGTGAATTGTATAAGACTGCTGATTCACAGACCCATACCCCTGAAGGAAATAACACATTATATGTTAATAAAAAATTAAAAAAATAAAATACAAGTATCATCCCTCACCAAGATTTTTTGTGAACTTTATTGCTTAAAGCCCTTTTAGGTTCATTGTAAAATTGAGCAGAAAGCATAGAGATTTCCCATAAACCACCTGCCCTTCAACATGCATGGTCTCCACAATTATCAACATTCCCCACCAGAATGGTATATTAGAATTAATAACCGTACAATGACACATCATCAGGATTCAAATTCCACAGTTTACATTGGGGTTCACTCTTGTTGTTATATTCTATCAGTTTGCATGAATTTATAGTGATGCATCTTTACTATTAGAGTATCATACAGACAAATTTTATTGCTTTAAAAATCTGTGCACCACTTATTCATCCTTTCTTTCCCTCTAACTCCTTGTGGATCACTGATCTTTTAATTGTCTCCATAGTTTTGCCTTTTACAGACCGTCATATGATTGTAACGACAGTATGTAGATTTTTCAGAATTGGCTTCTTTTATTTAGTAATGTGCATTTAAATTTCTTCCATGGGATCAAGCCCCCCATCAGGCTTTCTGCTCAGCCGCAAGCCTGCTTCTCCCTCTGCCACTCCCTCTGCTTGTGTTCCCTCTCTTGCTGTCTCTCTGTTAAATAAATAAATAAAAATCTTTAAAAAAAGAATTATTTCACAGATCAGTGCAGTTGTAGGATGCAAAACAACATACAGAAATTAGTGTTAGCTCATTTCTTTTTATTGTTGAATAATATTCCATTGTCTGGATATGCCACACTTTATTCAGTTACCTACTTAAGTATATTTTGTTGCTTCTAAGTTTTGGCAGTCATGAATAAAATTGCTGTAAACATCCATGTGCAAGTTTTTGTGTGGACATAAGATTTCACTAGTCTTGGGTAAATGTTAAATAGTGTGATTGCTGGCTTCTATAAAAGTATATTTAGTTTTGGGGCTCCTGGGTGGCTCAGTGGGTTAAAGCCTCTGCTTTCGGCTCAGGTCATGATCCGAGGGTCCTGGAATCGAGCCCCACATCTCTGCAGGAGCAGAGAGCCTGCTTCCTCCTCTCTCCCCCTGCTTGCCTCTCTTGCCTACTTGTAATCTCTGTCAAATAAATAAATAAAATCTTTTTTTTAAAAAGTATATTTAGTTTCATAGGAAATTGCCAAACTGCATTCCAAACTGACTATACATTTGGCATTTCGACCAACAATAAATGACAGTTTCTATTGCTCTATAGTCTCACCAGTATTTGGTGTTGTCAGCGTTCATTGATTTTGGCCATTCTAATAGGTGTATAGTAGTATCTTGTTTTAATTTGTATTTTCCTGATGACATATGATGTGGAGATTCTTTTCATATGCCTGCTTGCCAATTTGTCCATCTTCTTTGTTGGTGTGTTTGTTAATGTCTTTGACTAATTTTTTAATCAGGCTGCTTTTTTTTGTTGTTGAGTTTTAAGAATTCTTTGTATATTTTGGATAACATCATATTACCATATATGTCTTTTGCAAGTATTTTCTCCTGAATTTATCTTTTCATTCTTTTAATGTTTCTCACAAAGCAGAAATGTCTAATTTTAAAGAAATTCAGCTTATGAAATGATTTCCTTTATGTATTATGTCTTTATTGATGTTTCTAAAAAGTTATCACTATACCCAAGGTCATTTGATTTTCTCCTATGTTATCTTGTAGGAGTTTTATAGATTTCTTTTTTACATTTACATTTGTGATGTAGTTTGAGTTAATTTTTGGAAAGGGTATAAGGTTTGTGTCTCGATTCATTTTTTAAAAACTTCTCAACAAGTTTTAATTAGACTAATTAGGTACAAGTAAACATATTTTAATTCCTTTCCTACATAATCTGACCTAACATGAAGTAGTATATATAACTATGTAGAGATAATTATAATTAAAACCCTAATACATAGGAAACATTTATTTCAAAGCTATTACCATGATATAACTCTAAAAATGAAATTATGAAAATTCATAATAATATGTGAGATATTTGAAAATAACATTAACAATCCATGTTAATAACTGCAACATTTCCAACAATAATATAATTTAAAACATACAATTAGTTTATTCTAACAAATAGAAAAATAACTGTCCACTAATCCTCCTAGAATATTTTCCATATTTTTAAAATCATTTAGAGATATCAAAACATCCTTAATGAGAGAATGCAAACAAAGGGACTAAACAAAGCTCATTAATGTCATCTGTACATTTCACAGATGTATAAGCCCTTCCATGAAAAAGAACTCTAAGTTTTTATAAGGTAGAGACTATTTCTTTTTTATCATTATATGTTGAACACAGTACTATTTGTTAAAAGAATCCATTAATAATTAAGAAAACTAATTAATCAATGTTAACTATTATCAACTAACTATTCTTTGTGATTCTATAATGGTGGCACATGTCATTATACATTTGTCCAAAACTAAAGAATCCACAATATCAAGACCATATTTGTCCATTGTGTTGTCTTTGCTCCTTTGTTAAAGATCAATTAACTATATTCATATGGATCTATTTCGTGTTCTTTAGTTTGTTCCATGAATCTGTTTATTTATTCTTTTATCAATATTGCCTTCATGACTATGCCTTTGTAATAAGCCTGGAGTTTGGAGGGTGTCAATCTTTTAATTTTGTTCTTTTCTTTTAATATTGCATTGGCCAGTCTGGCGCTTTTGTCTCTCCCTATAAACTTTAGAATCAGTTTGTTGTTCACAAAATAACTCACTGGGATTTTGAATGGGGTTGTTTTGAATTTATCAATAAAGTTGAGAAGAACTTCCATATTAACAATTTTGAATCTTCCTTTCCATGAACATAAAATATCTCTCCTTTTATTTAATTCTTTGATTTCTTTTACTAAAGTTTTGCAGTTTTCTTCATATAGGCCCTACAGATATTTTGTTAGATTTAAATCTAAGAATTTATCTTTTTTTTTGCATTGCTAATATAAATGGCATTATGGTTTTCATTTCAAGTTAGCCTGTTCATTGATGATCTATAAGCCAAGAAATGGATTTTTCTATATTAATCTTATATCTTACAACATTGTTATAATCACTTTTTAACTCTAGAGTTTTAAATATCATTTATTTTGGATTTTCTACATAGATAATAATATCACCTGCAAACAAAGACAGTTTTATTTTTTCCTTTCCAGTCTGCTCACATTTATTTCCTTTTCTTATTGCATTCTCTCATACTTAGAGTATAACATTGAAAAGCAGTAGTGACAGGGTATATTTTTGCCTTGCTTGTGACCTTAATGGGAAAGTTTCTATTTTATAAAATTAAATATTAGCTGTAGGTTTTCCTAGCTATTCTTTATCATGTGGAAGAAGTTTTCCTCTATTCCTAGCTTACTGAGAGTTTTTATCCTGAATGGGTGTTGAATTTTGTTAAATGCTTTTTCTGAATATTGATATAATCATACAATTTTTCTTCTTTAGCCTGATGATGTGATGGTTCACATTAGTTGATTTTCAAATGTTGAATCAGCCTTGCATATCTGAAATAAGCCTTACTTGATTATGGTGTTTTATACATTGTTGCATTTGATTTGCTAATATTTTGGTTAAGCTCTCTGCTTCTATATTAATGAAAGATATTGGTCTGTAGATTTCTTTTCTTGTAATGTTTTTGTCTGAGTTGGCATTAGGATATTGCTGGTTTCATAGGATGAATTAGGAAGTAATCTCTCTGCTTTTGTCCTATGAAAGATTATAGAAAATTGGTTTACATTTTATCCTTAAATATTTAGTAGAATTCACTAGTTCTACTAGTTCTACTAGGTTCTAGTGCTTTCTGTTTTGGAGGTGTTACTCATTTAAATCAATTTATTTAATAGATATAAGCCTATTCAGATTGTCTATTCTTTTTAAAAATTAATTAATTAATTTTAGAGAGAGTGGGAGGGGGCAGAGGGAGAGAAATAGGGAAAAAAACCTTTTAAAAAAGATTTTATTTATTTACTTGATAGAGATAGAGAGCACAAGTGGAAGGGACATATAGAAGGAGAAGTGGACTTCTTGCTGAACAGGGAGCCAGATGCTGGGCTGGATCCCAGGACCCCTAATATCATGACCTAAGCCAAAGGCAGAAGCTTAGCAGACTGAGCTACCCAGGAACCCTCAGACTGTTTATTTTTGTGTGAGTTTTAGCAAATTGTGTTTTTCAAGGAATTGGTTCATTTCATCTAGGTTATCAAATCTGTGGGCCTATAGTATCATAGTATTCCTTTATTATCCTTTTTATGTCCATGCGATTTATAAGCACATTCCTCTTTCATTTCTGATACTAGTAATTTGTGTCCTCTTTCTTTTTTTCTTATTTAGCCTAGCTAGGGGATTATTGATTTTTGTATCTTTTCATAGAACCAGCTCTTTATTTCATTGATTTTCTTTACAATTTTGTATTTTCTGTTTCATTGATTTCTAATTTCTTCTTTTTTTAAAAAATTAAATTTAATTTTTTTCCAGTGTTTCAAGATTCATTGTTTATGCACTACACCCAGTGCTCCATGCAATACATGCCCTCCTTAATACCCACCACCAGGCTCACCCAACTCCCCACTCCCCTCCCCTCTAAAACCCTCAGTTTGTTTCTCAGAGTCCACAGTCTCTCATGGTTTGTCTCCCCTTCCGTGGGGTTGCCTCTTTGTTTTGTTGACTGTTTCCTTTGCTGTGCAGAAGCTTTTGATCTTGATGAAGTCCCACAAGTTCATTTTCGCTTTTTTTTCCTTTCCCTTTGGAGACATGTCTTTTTTTTTTTTTTTAAGATTTTATTTATTTGACAGACAGAAATCACAAGTAGGCAGACAGGCAGGCAGAGAGAGAAGAGGAAGCAGG